>NBIL01119369.1:0-15989 GCA_002752925.1 Viola pubescens var. scabriuscula | reverse complement strand
ACGGAGGGAGTATCGTATATCAATAGTGCTACTTTCTTATCAATTCTTATCAATGAGCTACGGGCTTAGAGGTACTTTTTTTATAAAATAGAGTTAACTCTGAGTTCGAATTTCAAAACCGTCAGTGTCATAAAAGAAGTTTTAGCATGTATGTTCCATAATAAATAGTTCCATTTTGCATTCAATTACTGTCGCTAGCTTAAATTTGATGATATTTATGGTTCTAATTTGCTGATAATGCAGAAAGACTGGAGGGAAGAAGGTATAGTAAGTCCAGTTAAGGATCAAGGCAAATGTGGATCTTGCTGGACTTTCAGGTTACCTATTAATTACTCACCTTATATGCTGAGTTGTTTAATCATGTTATTTATGGTCGTAATCTTCTCCTGGTACTTGCCCATTACAGCACTACCGGAGCTCTTGAGGCAGCTTACCATCAGAAGTATGGAAAGGGGATCTCTCTGTCTGAGCAGCAACTCGTGGACTGTGCTCAGGAGTTTAACAACAACGGTTGCAATGGTGGATTGCCTTCCCAAGCCTTTGAGTACATTAAGTACAATGGCGGCCTTGATACTGAGGAAGCATATCCTTACACTGGAAAAGATGGTGCTTGCAAATTCTCAACCGCAAATGTTGGTGTACAACTTCTCAGTTCCGTCAACATTACTCAGGTAAAGGTTCATGCGATACTCTCCAAAGTTGGAGCACTTCCCCGTCTTTTGAAATTTTATAATTTTGTACAAATTGCAGGATGCTGAAGATGAGTTGAAGGACGCAGTTGCTTTTGTTCGTCCTGTGAGTGTGGCGTTTGAAGTTATCAAAGGATTCAAACTCTACAAGGGTGGTGTTTTCACCAGCACCACCTGTGGCAAAACCCCTATGGTGGGTCATTTTTTTTATTATTATGATTTTAGAACAAGATGAATGATGATTGTTTTGATATATTTCTAGGGCAGTTCTCACATTATCTAATTTGATTATTTCTGGCAGGACGTGAACCATGCTGTTCTTGCTGTTGGGTATGGAGTTGAAGATGGTATTCCATACTGGCTCATTAAGAACTCTTGGGGAGAGGATTGGGGTGACAATGGCTACTTCAAGATGGAGTTCGGTAAAAACATGTGTGGTAAGTTTTCAGAATGAAATCTAGACTGATCCTCATACCCTAGTTAGTGCCCTGATGCAGAAATCCAGCAATAGCTAGAAAAGACTGACTACTATCTAATGCCAACTTTAGCAAGAATGTTTTGGCCATAGTTCTATTCATGACTTGAATTTCCTTATTTTGAATCTAGGTATTGCAACCTGTGCATCGTACCCTATCCTTGCTTAGTCTGATGGTGAAGAAATAATGATGATTCTCGCTCGAACATCCGATGCAGCAGCAAATTGTTCCTAGGCGGAAAAGCTGTGGTGCCCGTAGGTCATGGCTTAATTGATGTAAAATAAAATCCCATAAACTGTGCGATTGTAATGCAGCACAACAGAGACCTCAGATACCTCATGTAAATCCTCTGTATTTATGTAATGGGTGGCATGTGGAAACATTTTACAAGATAATTTAAAGATTGATGCATACTTAGACTGCCCTCCAGTTTAGACTTTATAGTAACAACAGGGTATTTTCGTTTATTAAAGTCAACTAGAAGCAAACTCGCGTGTTGCGCTAATTAGAGGGGTAAAAATGAAGCATGATGAACTTTTGTAATACAGCAGCAAACTGAGTGTGAAAGAATGTCATTAGAAGAGCACTGCTTGATTGCTCCATGTTGCCACTTTCCATTTGAGCATAATCTCTGATGACATCATTTATCAAAACAAGCATCTTCTGTATTGCATAAACACGATCAAATCCGTACAGGCACTTCTAATTATGTTCCTGTAACAAGTTCCGATCGAATAGAGACATCTTTAACCTCTAGCAGTTTCCTAACAAGGCAGAGCTGGATAGACTTCTGGAATTCCCTGATATCTGAAACAAGCACAGGTGCCACCCTGCAAGTCCATATAAGCAAAGACGGTCGTTACATGAACAGTACAAGTTGGTAGCAATTCTCTAGAGAATCTCCAAACTTCATTCCCACAAGTGCCCAGGGCCATTCACCTTTTTATAAATCTTTTATTTTGCATTACAATCAATGGAATGTTCATCATCTCAATACAAACTTGCTAGGATGGAGATGAGGTGCTTGCCACTCAATACGAGATGCACATAAATAAGAGGAAAAAGAACAGAAAATAAACACACTTCATTTGATAACTGGAATGAGGTGCATGCCACTCAATACACGAGGGTTCAAATACGTCTTCTCGATATTCCAAGGTTAGTGAGCATGTGCATAACTGGAACGAGGCACATGCTAGTACCAAGAAGTCATGCCCCAAGGTTAGTGAGCATGTGCATAACTGGAACGAGGCACATGCTAGTACCAAGAAGTCATGCCATCACCCTTAAGATGGATATGTATCTCCTAGTTTCTTTTATGTCATCGCAGTTCTCAGTTGCTCTTTAACTTCCTACTTCCAAATCGTCCGATGTCTAACTTAGAGATCCAACTTACAGCCCGTGGCACCAGCAGCATTTAGTGAATGTGCATTGGAAAAAAATCCCGACTTCATGAAGCAATGATGCACACAGCAATAGCATCCAATCATGAAGAAAACTACAAAGACTGTTCAAGTGTGCATGAGCATGACAAAGACAGCCAGAGAAACAAAGAAACAGTGTCACCATTTGCAGCATAAACCAAAAGGCATAGCTACTTCTATCAAATCCCAGCAGCACATACGACTGCAACTGTTTCTATAGCAAATGCTGAACTGAATTAGCGTATTTCACAGTATGAAACATGCATTAAAAAAGAAGGGATAAAAAACTAGCATCAAGAGCCTTTATTGAGGAAATAATGAAACCTTTATTTTTTTTTCTTTTAAACTCATCCAGACGCAACAAGTTTACAAAGTAAAGACAGACTTCTGCAATGATCCTCTATAGTTTCTTGTCCATTATCGGTTCTTTAAAGTCCATAGAAACTTTTGACCCTTCTTGCAAAATAAGTCATAATTTCTCTAATGCACTGAAGCAACATGAATCCTCCAACAGATATATTCGTTTTGACTGTGTCCTAGAACAACCATCTACTAAGCACGTAAGGAGAATGATGTATCCATCTATGTAGGATCCACAAAATATCCGCGATGTTGCAAAAGAAAGTACCAAGATACTCTTATTCACAGGTACAGTTGGGGCTTGCTTTTTGAGCCAGGAAAAGTATGAATACATTGAATTCAGCAAAACTGGTTCAGCTTCTAAGTATGCTAAAGGGCAAAATGCTGTCAACCTCTCTAGAATTTCAAAACTTAGACAAAATACTTACAATCTGCGTCTGGTAACTCATTTATGCAACAAGCTGCAGATGCATGATGGAAGCTGCCCACTCAGTAGATGGTGCCAATATGCCAATTCCAATATTGTGGCAGTATCTCTTTAGGCAGCTACTGGGATTTTAGCATTTGTCCTCAAAGGAGAAGTTTTACCAAGAGATGACAAACCCAAGTGGATGTCCCCTAATGCCTTCTGTTTAATGAACGTGGCTTCATTAGGCATTCCAGCCTTCAAGAGGCAAGTAATTAAAGAAGTCACAGTAATGCCATCTGGGGCACAACCAATTGCCAACATCTTATTGAACATGTTGATTGCTTCAGACATTCTCCCTTTCACACAATGCCCAATAATAAGAATGGTAAATGTCACTTTATCGGGGTTGCATCTTTTCTTCTCCATCTCTTCTACAATCATATTTGCCTCATCCACATTGCCAGCCTTACAAAATCCATCAATCACAGGGTTGTACATGAATGGTTTTGGAATGATGTCACTACTGTTTAGTTGCCTCACAAAATCCCGAGCTTCATGAAGTCTGTTCTCTTTGCAGAGCGTATTAATAAGAATTGCATATGTATAAACATTAGGAGATACATTCTTTCTTTTCATAACATCCCAAAGCTTCAAACTCAAGTTCACCTGCCCACTTCGGCAATAACTATCAATCAAGGATGTGAAGGTAACTACATCAGGTTGGCAACCGACAGAAACCATTTTTCCGTGCATAGTTTCTACTGCAACCATGTTTCCCATCTTACCAAAGCCATCAATAAGAACATTAAAAGTGATTATAGTGGGTTCAATCCGAGACATAGTCATTTCCTGAAAAAGTGCAGAAGCATCCTCCATCCTACCCAACTTGCAAAACCCCGATATAATAGATGTATAAGTCACAACATCCGGCAAACAGCCATTTGTAGACTGGATTTCCTTCAATAGGGCATGCCCTCTATCTACCTCATTAATCCTACATAATCCATTTATAAGAGTATTATACGTAACAGTGTCAGGCAAACACCTCCCCATATTATGAAAAAATTCAAAAGCCCTGTCAACTTCCCGGACAGAGCAAAGACCTCGTATTATAATATTGAAAGACCAAGTATCAGGAGGAGATTGCAACGCCAAATATTCCACAAACAAACAAAGAGCTTCATTAACCTGATTCCGTTTAACCAACACATTCAGCATGTGGTTATACACAAATGAACTAATGAAAACCTCCTTACCCCTCACCTCGGCAAGCAATTTCTTCGCCACATCAAACTTCCCATCTCGTACAAATGAAGTTACCAAAAATCCTAAAAGCGAATTATCAGGCAAATGCCCATCACCCCTCATGTAACCAAACACCTCATCGGCCACATCATGAAGACCCAATTGACATAAAGACCTCATTAGCACATTATACGTCTGAAAGCAATGATTTATATTCAAGTTCAGCCTACTAAACTCTAAAAATCCTAACCCCAATTTTGGATTGTTAAACCTTTTAATCACCTCAAATGCAATCAAAGGCGTCAACCTTTCACACAAATAGCTCAAGCAAGCATCCAAAGGAAATGAACGAACGAAAAGAGTAGACACAACTTTGACAAACCAAGCTTCCTGCCTTTGTAAAGCTGCATCTTTATCAGGGAACACGCGAGATCCTCCATGAATTTGAGTGTGAAACTGCGCAATGACCATAGTGGAGGCTCGGACCCTGAATCGACGGGGAGTGAATGATAGGAGGGTCATCTGCAACCCCAAGCCATCACTAAAATCTACTATGAAGATACCTCCTCCATGAAAGCTGCCAGATTCTTTATCGAAATCCTCACTCTTCATGGAGATGGTGATAAACCTAGATGAAGTACCATAGCAAGCTGAAACCAGATGGAGCAGTTGACCAAAAAAGAATCTAGAATCGTCAATGGCCAGACTTGGGCAGCATAAACTAGATTTCAAGAGCTATCCATCGATAATAAAAAGAGAGGATTTTTCTCTTCAATTAGGTGGAGCATTACGAGGTGGTAGGGTGACAAAGGAGGAGTGTTTTCTGGGATTGGAATGTAAAGGGGCTGGAGCAAGCTCACTCTGTTTAGGGTTTTGCAGTGAGCAGAGAGTTTCGTCACCGGCTGTGAAGTTAGCCCAACCTCGTATGACACAACGTTGACGTCCTAACCCAAAAATAAAAACAAATAAAAACCGTTTTTTTTTCTCTTTTGAACGAGAAATAAAAACCAACCAGATCCATCTGAAAATATCTGGCCCAAGTGTTGAACAAGAGAACACTGATTCAGGCCCGCATATTTCAGGCCCAGACAAGTAAAAAGTAAAAAACTCCCTGCTTCTTCTGCTCCAGTTCACCGCTCAAGATTGTGGGTCGTCGTCGTCATCATCATCAATCAAAGCTTAAACCACGACCATCTAAGCACAGACACCAAAGGAAAAAATGGCAACAGAGAGACGCGGGAATTCACCGTCCACACCGCGCGAAGAACACGACATGTAAGTTTTTCAGTTTTCGCTCATTTCTCGAATCGCATCAACTTCCATGACGGTTCACTTTTCGCCATGCTCTAACAGGTTCCTCGACATTCTCCAGGAGGCGCCGTTGTTCGGCCACCGGAAATCGCGAAGCATATTTGGAGCTGTCGTTTACTGCGTTTTACTGGCAAGTGGAAAATAACTTAGTGATTTATGATGATAACTGTAACGTTAGTTGATGTGAATCCATGGACGAAAACGACTTGTGTTTTTCTCTTTTTGGTATTCTTAGGCAGGTTATGCTGTTTTAGCTGCGATAGCTCCGTTAATCGTTCGTGATATTGAGACATTGCTTTGCAGCAGCCATGTCGTTGTTTTAATACTTACAGGTATCACTGCCAGACAGCTTTGGCGATGAAATTTGCGTACATTTGTAAAATCCAACCGCAATTCTGAGTTTGCAGTATGTTTGTTGTTTTTTATTCTTTTGTTTTCCCTTTTAGGAATCTTTCAGCAATATTTTGTGTCCCAAGTTCAGAAGATAAGATTGCAGGTGAATTATTGCTGGTACTGGTAGCTGAATACTGAAATTTTGGACAACTTGGAGGATTTTATCATATTTTTTTATTTTTCTTTTTGTAGGGTTATTATAGTTTCAGCCAGAAGCTGAAGCATATTGTTCGCCTACCGTTTGCCATTATCTCATACGGTAAGTAATATTAGTAGGTTTATTTTTATTCATTTACTTACAGGGAGTCTTTCTACTAGGATTTTGGTCCCATGTAGCAACGTAGACATTTGAAATTTTTGTTGTCATTTGCATATTGAATGTTTAGAAGATTGTAGGGACTGCTGTAATGCTACTTGTCATGGTATGGAGGCCCCAAATCCTTATTCATTCAATCCCAACATTACTAAGGTACTGGAATTAACTTAGCTTAACAATGTGCATCTCAATCGTTTAGTGTTCTATTTCCACTTTGCTGCATTATTACATCATTTTTCTTACTATTCTTCCCATTCTGATGTATCAATTTTTATGAAATTGTAGGAGATTGATAAGCAGAATGCTCCTTTATATTTACCTTTTAAAGCCTCCAAATCTGTTCAAAATTTGTTTGTTTGCTTTTGCTAAATTTGCAGGATTATCATGTTGACTGAAGCTGTATGTGCTGCATCTTTTATGAGTGTCTATATTGGTGAGTTCTTGTGCATATTATGCATGTTTTGACTTTCCGCAAAGTTATATATCTGGTAGTGGGACATTATAGGTAGTTATTGATAATAATTTTCCTGTCTTAGAGGCTTCTGACTAACTATATATCTCCGTGACGATCAATGCAAGAAATATCAGCAAATTATTCAACAATGGTATCTAAGGATTTTAATAGCTCATGCTCATCCTTGATCTTGCTGGTGAGGCTTAGTGGAAATCTAATAGTTTAGTTCTAACTTCTATAGAGACCACAATATATGTTTCCCTGTGAGCATTTTGCATAAGGCCTTAAATAAAAAACGTAAGGATGTGAAGTGAATATTCTACGAATATTAATGTGGGTACTGCTAATGCTATTGCATCTTTTCAAATCTTTTTTTTTAGTAAAAGTTTTTTATTGTTCAGTAAGAGAGAGTAAATATTTCATTAGAGGTTTTATGATTGCTTATTTCACTTCATTCCCTTATTGTTCTTCTGCAAATACACTGAGGTTGCAGGTTATTTGCATCAGTACAATTCAGTAAATTCTGAGCCTGATATTTTGAAGTCTTTATATTCTCCACTTCAACAATCAAGTCCCTTAGAAAATTTGAGGTAGTTACATCTCTAATCTTCTAGTCTCTTTTCTCCATACTCCCTTGCCATTATTTTCATGCTTTGTGAGGATAAAATGATTAAAAACTTTACATCATGTCTGAGATTTAAGGCTTGTTGTTGACTTTGGAAACATGCATGGTTTTCCTGTCCTGATTATTTATATTACTGCCACTAGGATGTACTGCTAAAACGGTTGAGCGATGGGACTAGTGTGTAGTACTTGTTGGAACTATAGATGATTATATTGAACACTGTTTTGTGCGGCAGATATCATGATGGTGGTCGACTTTCTGATCAGCAAATGGCTTTGCTTCAATATCAACGTGAGAACCTTCATTTTTTAAGTGAGGAGGTATACTGAACTGACACCTTAACCTGAATCCAAGATTGTTTGTTGGCTATATATTTCATTTGAGCTCTGAGCTCTAGTAAATTCCTCAAAAATATGTTTATGCAGATTCTTCGGTTGCAAGAATGCTTAATCAAGTATGAACGAACTGATGATGGTAGCACACCTCAGGTGATAATCTGAGCCACATAGTAAATTGTAGTTTTTTTTTCTGTAGAAACCTCAGTGAATGACATAATTTGTACAATTGTAATTGAGTTGTTGGGTGCAGAAAACTACTTTTTGAGCTTGAAAATCACGAACGTCGCTTTGCATAACTTCTGCATTTCCAATTTGAGCTTGAAAGTAGGGTCCATTGGCTTTGCACAAGTGTGAACTAGCTATGTGAAATAGCCAATAATTCTTACGGGTGTCTGTTTTCCAGGTTGATCTTGCTCATTTGTTAGCAGCTCGTGAACAGGAGTTGCGGACACTTTCTGCTGAGGTAAGTCTTGAAGTAAATAATGGAAATATGTGAATCGCCTTCTCCTTATAGACGGTGGATACTTTAGAAACGAAGTTTCATAGTATACTTTTGTGCATATTCAGTCGTTTCTTTGCATGGTATCTCTTGTTTAATTTGAAATTGATTCGGAGGCTGTTAATGTTGTAGATGAATCAACTGCAATCTGAGCTCAGGCTTGCTCGGTCTTTGATAGCTGAGAGGGACTCTGAGGTCCAACGCGTGCGCAATACCAATAATCAGGTATCCCTTATCTCTGTGAAATAATCTGAGATGGTATAATACATTGCGTAAAATGCCACCAACTCTAAGTTTGTGTGGTTAGAAGTCCCAATTAGCTTTAGCTTTGGCAAAGGAAACTGGCAGAAATCTGCTGCTATACAGTATTACTAGCTTATTGATGGTTCGAAGTTTCAATTTCTACAACGTTAAACTTTCCCCAGTATTTGCAGTCACATACTTTAAGCAACAAGATACATGGATTTACAAGTACTTGTTAGAATTTCATTTATGGCATTTGCTTATTTTCATTGATTAAATATTTGAACAGTATGTGGAAGAGAATGAAAGGCTGAGAGCTATTCTTGCCGAATGGAGCATGCGAACAGCAAAGGTATTATTAATTAGTCCACCCTTCTAATGTTTGTTGATTATCCCCTGTTCTATGAAGTAGTTCGATGCTAAGAATTCGCCATGTGTTTAGCTTGAGCGAGCGTTGGAGATTGAGCGGGTGTCAAACCTTGAATTGCAAAAGAGGATCCCAACAGCCAGAAATCTATCGAACCTGTCAAATGAATCAAGTGAGCAGCGCGGGGCTTAATGACCTTGAAACTTTCCAGCCACTCCTGTCATGTTCTTGTAAATTCAGCTTAGTGCAAACTGTAGAAATTATAACATGAAAATACCACTGTCCCTGGAACATTGTATATAACAGTCAATGCAATTGGTTTTTCCTTTGATTATCAGTAATCCAATGACATCTTTACTATAACCGTCAACACTTATCCGTGCACGAGCAATATGTTTAGATGATTTTAACGCACTTTTAACCACACAACTGTTATAATGAGAAAATGTTACAAAAGAAGAGAAAAAGAGAATCCTCTACTAGTATTGCAAAAAGAGAATCCTCTCATCGATTACAATGGGGTTACATGGCTAGTTTCATCAAGGAAGAGACAGCCAAACGCGTGATTGAAGAAATCACTACCTTTAATTGCTTCTCCTCCAAAAATGTTTTCTGTATCATACTTGCATGCTCTTGTACAGTCGGGGCAGTAAGTTACCTACATGAGGAAAAAGTCGATATTCAGCTATAGAGAACAGAAAACAGGCTTCTCATCTCAAGCAAGGTTTATGCATGATGCTGAAAAAGGAGAAGGGGAATACAAACCTCGAGCAGTTTTGGTTGGAAAGAGGTATCAAGCATGACATCCACACCATACATTGCTCGAGACATGGGACTGTGCATCTCTGGATGCACGGCTGCAGCTGCTTCAAAAACAGAGCGAATCATGCCTCTAACTCGGTTATGGATATCCAACCATTTAACTGCAAGATGCGTGAAACATTAGTTCAATCGTCATAACCATAAAAGCTGCTATTGAATTAAGAGAACATGAGTAACTTCCTCAGGAGGAAAGGAGCAAAATAAATGGTGTCGGTGTCGGTGCTGGTGCTGTTACCTTGATGCTCATGTTCAAATTCCTTCACAAACTCTGGTGTGTGCTTGTGAATAAATTTTCCACGATAGTTCTGCAAGTAATCACACCACTTCAAAGTGAGGAGATGAAATCCCAATAAAAGACATCTTCTAAAAAGTCACGTTTCTCGAATCATTTCAGTTGAAGTGGATCTACAAGCACATGGATGCCCGAAATATTAACACAAGGTAACTTCAATAGAATAGTGTCTACTACATACCATAACAGTAAAGTGAGTCTCGTACTCAAAAAGGCTGTGCTTCTCCAGTGTGTATTGGTTGTTAGCTAACCTAACCTGAAAATAAATATGAAAATGCTCTTGAAGACATTGTATCCGATCATGACAGAAAATAGACAATGCAGAAGGCACATACCCAGAAAACATCAGAGAGGAACATTTCCAGAGGGGATATACTGCGAACTAGTACTATGTAACGAAGATCAAATTTCCTTCCTTGAAACAAGGCAGGGTGCTCAATGTATTTCTGGCATATTTTTGGGCCGGTTTCCATCATTCGGATAATCGCAGACAGATTATCAGTTACAGTTGTGTCAATGGTCCGCGCCATGTTCCAAGGTTTCAAGATCCATAGGTTGTTCGTTCCATTTTTTTCGCGTTCATAATAGTCACCGATAAGTTGAGATAAATGTGTTTCTAGATTATAAGTAGGCTGCAGCCAGTCAGGTGATCCATGTGCCTGTAGGAAACACACAATTAAAAAAAGACTAAATCATCATTATCATGCATGTAAACTGCAGTAAGTAGTTAAGAGTAAACTACCTCAAAAAAACAGAGACAATCTCTTACTACTAACTAACAAGACTGTGTTTTACATGTAAAGTTACAATTTCTTTTTTAGCAGGAAAAAAAACACATTTTCCCACCTTCTGAACAGTCTCTGCCAAATGATGTTTCATGACGAGACAAGCCTCGAAAGGAAATTGGTTAACATATTGCTGATCAGTAAGCCCAGCAGATTTCTTCAAATTATCATCCACCTGCATGCTTGACCATATAATATCAGCATCCTTCAGCTCAGTTGCTGCAGACAAACCAATACAAGGAAACTTATTACAGCAGCAAAAAGAAAACTCAATTCAAATTACTCAAGATATCATGCAGCATTTTTTCAACCACAGCACAGATTTTTCTTGGTTTTTTTTCCTGTCAATTTACTCTCGCAACTAGGTAGGCCAATTATGAAAATCATTTTGTTCCCCGTCAGTGTAATGAGGTCCCACTATTTTTGCAGTCTGCCTATCAATTGTAACCTTTATCATTTATATAGACTTAAAACTGACTCCAGAGAGAAGTGTAGTTCAGGGATGGCACACAAAGACAGGAGGGGCAGATGAAGATTAGGCGAACAAACTGCACAAATCAACCTCGACAAAACCTCACGAATTAGCAGCAGAAATATAACATTTCACTGGTAATAAAACATTTTCCATCCATAAACATAGTCATAAGATCACAAAACAACTGACATGGGACATATAAATCAATTGATCAAACTATTACTACAAAGGAATTGTCAAAGAAACTCAGGCTCAAGCGAAACATAAAAAGAATGAACAGAATGCATACTAAGTACAAATTCAGGACGTGACAGAAATTCTTCGACATGTGGAAGGTCAGTGTAAACACGTAATGGATGTCCATCATTATGAAGCAAGCTCCTAGTTGAAGAAGTCTTTTGTGGCAGAGAAATTTTTCTTTTTGATTGCAATTTCTGGTAAAATTTCTTGTACTCCTGAAGGAAATGGTGTTTGTTGATCAATACTAAGGAAACTGGAAAGCAGAACATATAAATCAAAACAATAGGGAACGCAGAAATAGCAACAGTGAAGAGAAAAAAATAGTTATTACTTGAATAAAATAATTCTGTGGAGTATGGAAATATGCTGTAAGCCGCGCAGAACGTTGCTTGTCCTCCCCTATACCAAATAGGAAATCACGTGTGCACTCATCTCCAATTTGAACATTCTGGATTGGCCATAGTAGGGAGTAGCTGGAAAAAAAACATGTTTATGCTCATGATTAGGTTAGATCAATACAAACATGCTTCTACCAATAGAATGTACATCACGGATCAAATAAAGGATAATTTATCTTCTAATTTCCTAAATGCTACATGTAGTTACACAAAGAATTATAAACAATTAAGTTAAACACGGCAAACTGATGCAGATATCAACCAAAAAGAGGAAGACAAATTAAAGGTATACCTCACAGCTGACTCCAAATTTCCTTCAGGCATGAAAAGAAATGGAGCCATCCTGAAATTTGGCTCATCACTGTGTCGCAAAGCTGAACCTAGTTCATCCATCACATACCTGCAAAGAAAAGAACACCAGCATCTTTATGCTGCATAACTCGATGCATGTGTGTGCCTTCATGTTGCCCAGTATTAACATATCCAATCCCAAGAATGGCATCCAGATAAATTGAATTACATCCTTATTTATTTGGTTAGGTGGGATTAAATTCAGATTATAGGATAACCATTCAATTAAAAGAAAAACCATACAGGCTCCAATTTGCAGAGATTAAATATTGGTTTGCAAGTTATATCTGGAGTCTAGACTTTCTTCCTTCAACCATGAAAAATGATAAATACAATGCTCTCTCCTAAATAAAAGTTTCCACTTTCTAACAACAGTAAGCACTCTGCAAGCCACAAACTTAGAAATTCAGATGAGCCAATTTAAGTGTTTTATGCTAATAGCTTATTGACAATATGTAGGACGCAAATACTAATGAGCCAGTTTAGGAAAACTCAATAAATGCATACCAGACAGATGTTTCATCAATCTTCTCCTCATCTGCTAGTCTATAGGTCATCAAATATAACCACATTGCATTAATAACACGATCAGCAAGACTTTCTTCAGCTGTCCATTCAGGAAGACGAGGCTTGAGTAGCGAGTCAATTACATGCTTCTCAGTTTCTAATATTTTTGATGCATTGACGCCATTCAGCACAGAAATACTGGGAAGAGATTCGAGAATTTCTATGGCACTATCTCCAAGAGGGCCAGGTATGTCCACCTACAGAATATGAAACATGAACTAATCAAATATCTGAGGAAAAAACCATCTCCTTTCTTCTTTACCGTATGTTCTTCATATCAGAAACAATGGCTTCTATAAGAGTACCTCTAAAGATTGTAAACAATGGAATTGCTTCAGTGCCCTCAAGAGTTCACTAGCTGAATTCTGCTCCAGTGGGTTTCCCCTAATATTCAAATGTGAAAGAGATGGCAACTCACTGAGAGAAAATGCCTGAAAGGAGGAGCAGCATTAAATCAGCAGGTAAGGGAGTACATGACTTCTAACGACAAAATTTAGCCAGAAAGTGGGGTAAATCCCCAAATATTAGCATGCCAGATATTCTATTTCTTTCCTGGAGAGCATGCTTATGGGAAATACTGAAATATGCACCGATATATACATAAATATTACAGGATCAGTGTATAACATAAGATTTTGCACCTTATTAATCAGAGAATGGATATCTCTGTTAGAAAGGTCAACAGATGTCACTTCCTGCAGTGGATGGTCACAGTGGTGGGCATGACCAGGACTATCATTATCATATACTCCTCCACAAAATCCCAGAGCCCACTCACCATAGTTAGTAGTGAAGCGCGAGTTGTAGATTTCCAATTTAGGACATCCTTGGAGAATTGCATCTGTCATGTGATTGTCACTGTAAGAGATGGTATTAGTTGTCTTGTAATGGAGACAAATTAACAGGAAGAGCAGAGAAGGTTATGTTTTCAAGGCATAAGCAAGCATACCATTTTTGTAGAATAGGATTGTTATTCAGCCAGAGAGCCCTTAGGTTTTTGAATTTAGTAACTTCCTTGACTACTATTTCCACATTCTCTAGCTTGTTTCCACATAGACTAAGTGCTAGTAAATCCTAACACCAAAGAGAAGAAGGTAGTAAAAGTTTAGCATTGGGCTCTACAAAGAAAAATACTTAACTAGAATAAGACATAGACCAAAGGTTAGACATTGCCACCTCCTCAATTATAATAACACTCATAATTTTTTATCATTTCTAATGCATGCCTTTAACCAAGAGTTTTGAATCTTGATACTTCAACAATTTCTACAGAAAAACAAAGTTACTTTCATGTCATAAGATATGGACATACCGGAAATTTACTAGACAGATCAAGGGAAAGCAGCACATTATCGTCAATGTCAAGCTCATCAAGCTCCAACCACCTAACAGTGTCAAGCCCTTTCTCTTTGGCATCACGAATTTCTTTCTCGACAACATCCACAGCATTCAGTTTCAAATTATTCTCTTGTGAACCTCCATCTCCATCTTCTCCTTCAACATCAGCATCAAAGTCAATATCCACACACATCAAGGAAGCCATCCTCTCAGCCAACCCCGGCACTTCTTGCAGCTGCAATAACAATCCAAATGTTACCAAGAGACCTACACAAAAAGAACTAAGTGCCATACCAATGTAAAAAGAAAAGCTAAAAGCTTCAGTTTCATCGTTCAAAATCGAAACTTTACTATACAACACAATACCCAAAAAAATAGAAAGTAAAAAAGTTCATTCGTATTGCGTAACCTCCTATAACTAACACCCATCAACTAATAAGCAACACCACCACAGAGGAAATGAAAAGAGAAGCCAAAAAGGTTAAAAAGTCTCGAATTTTATTCATACATGTTTGTAAGCATCAGAGAGGCGAAAAGTCCATGCGTGGTCAATGAGAAAGACGTCGGAATCCTGAGGCATGGAGGTTGAGGTGAGGAGGAGACGCCTTTGCCTGCCATCTTCGCAGGGCTCCACCTGGAAGTAAGCGCCGCCATCGATAGTCTCAGAAGTTAGCTTCTCAAAAAGCTTCCGGTGTAGTGGTCGAGGTAGCCCTGAAGCAGCAAGTAGCACACCATGAACCCTCACGAAATCTTCGTATTCAGTAGCGGACATTTTTGGTGCAGACTGTGAGTTGAGTTGCCAAGGGGTTTTTGGTAGAGGTTTTTGCCTTTTTGGTGTTCCTGGTTTGGTTTTTTTTGTGTGTGTGTGAAGCTTGACAGAGCCCACTTACCGGTCCACTTTATTTTGGGCTAAACAAATTTTGCCTGGGCTTTCTAATGTAGCTTGCTACGTCTTCTGTCTTCTAAACTAGGGCTGGCAAAATAGACATTGTCCCTAAACCCGCTCGATTATTAACGGGATATGGACTGTAATTTTAATCTCTTTTAAAAAATAGATCGGGTTAGACCTATCCCGTTCTGCACGCGGACAGACTGGATAAATCCAACAAATTCTCATCTGTCTATTTATTATTTAATTTTAAAAAAAACATAACAATTTTCTTGTCTATCCATTTATTTTCCTAATAATTTGACTATATTTTACCTTTTGCCCATCTACCAGTTTGATTCCACTTTTCTGCATATCACCTCATCTTCTTGCATGTGGCTCCCTCATCAAGCTATATGCAAATATGAAATAACTAACTTTTAATGATATTTTTAGCACCTCTACTCGATTTTTTGTATTGATTTGACACCTCATTTTATTTTTGGTTGGATTTGACCCCTCACGTTTTCATATTAATTTGATCTTTTTAGGTAACGTTGTGGGCAGTCAGATACTCCCTCCGGGGGGAAATAAACGTCGTTTTAGGAGTTGCTTTTACTGTTTCTGCACGTGGCTTAAAGCGGCCGGAACAATCACTATTTGAGATAATTTTGCCCCTAATTTTTTCTCGGAAGTACGTTAAG
>NBIL01119258.1:0-10219 GCA_002752925.1 Viola pubescens var. scabriuscula | reverse complement strand
GCGGATTTAACGGGTCACCTTCAAATATGATTTATTTATCAAAACTAAATCAATGATCTAATTTTCCCAAAAGAATTGAAAAAAATATATCAAGAAAGCTTCTAACCGGAGAAAAAATGCATGGGTTCCGTTAGATGATCGCATCAAAAATACTATGTCATCTGTAAGGTAATTTAAAAACTCACAAGATCCTACACTGCTCTATTTACAATCCTTTTGCAAAATAAATGTCTATTGTAAGACTACACTAAAGACATTGCTTGCGTTTCTGTGTTGTGTTTTTATCTGGGATTAATGGTAGGAATGACTCCACTAACAAGGTCACTGCCAGAGACATCAGCTGACAAGTAAGGATTCTTAACTGTGGAGCTTGAGGAAGAGGATGGTGGAGTCACCGTCTTCTCCTTCTCCGAATCCACACTCGGTGTTTCTATTGTTCTAATGTCAGACTCTGGCATTTTGCTCCATATGTTCTCAAGCTCACGTACCACTTCGGCCATCGAAGGTCTTGCATCTGTCTCTTCATTGCAGCATTTCAATGCCAGTGTCAAAAACTTGTCCACGCAGTCAGAAGGGTAAGAACCCATCCGCCCATCAATCACCGAGAAGACCATGCCGGACTGATATGCAACGTTAACCTATAAATTTACCATACACAAAAAGGGTTCAACTGAGGCTGTCTTTTCTTTGTTTTTTCATAATAAACAATAACAGGTGGTAGGGTAGTAAGGCACACATTACCTCTCTAACAATGTTTTTACCATGTGAGATTGGTTGCATTCCTGTCAAAAGCTCCAAGAAAACCACACCAAGGCTGTAAACATCACTCTTGTCCGTCAATTTATGAGTCAGAAAATATTCTGGATCAAGGTAGCCCTGCAAAATTAATGATACAATCGAGATCGAGGCAAATTAGGTGTCAAACAAATGTTTTTTTTTGTCAGCCATACGTATCCGTAAGACTACTGCATTAGGACTAATCATGTTCACACCGATTCAGCATAATAAGGACAAGTAATTACCCTATACACCAATCACCTGCTGGTAAGGTGTAAATCAATACTTGAGATCAAAAATATAGATGGAATAAACTTACTGGGGTACCCTTCACAACTGTGGATATATGATCGGGCGTACTCCCTTCAATATCCGGAACTGGTGCAAGTCTTGAAAGTCCAAAATCAGCAACCTTTGCATTAAACCTGGAATCCAATAAAATATTGCTTGCCTTGACGTCTCTGTGGAATATTGGAGGATTAGCTTCTGTGTGCAGGTAGAGGATGCCCTTAGCAGAACCTAATGCAACTCTCAATCTCATTGCAAAGCTCAGCGGTTCTTTTGTCTTAGCTGTGATGTCACAAGCATTGTCCGTCAGGAAAGATTCATGCAACTTATATTTACATGCATTTAGCAGCTTCCTAATTATAATTTACACAGAAAATGATGTATAGAAGTTATAAAATCAAAGTCTTACCACTAATATGATCCCTGAGAGTGCCATTTGGCATGAACTCATAAACAAGCATCTGGAAATGGAAAGAAAAAAAAAAAAACCTTTAAGCCTTTTCTAAGTCACAAGTTTCAACACTATTTCACTCAAAAAAAAAAGTTTCAACACTATTAGACCAATGGAGATCGAAGAAAATGAGCAAAACTTGCACAGAATGCATCAATTTTTTCCCCTTTGCAGATGACTGGAACCACAATGGTTAACCTTCTTACTCGGCAAAACAACAATGAAACCAGAAACTCTCAAGTCTCAAGTTGAAGTTTAATTATATCCTTTCAGTAACTTGATCTAAACGTTATGCAAGTAGCCTATGTAGACCAAGCTATAGTTATGCTTGCTTGATTCAATCATCTCAAATAGAATAAAGACAGGAGAAAACACCTGCTCGCCTTCTTCATCACAATATCCAATCAAAGACACAAGGTTCCGATGATGTAGCCGTGACAACAACTGTATTTCGGTTAAGAACTCCTTCTCACCCTGCAAAGATCCCTCCTGTGCCCGTTTTATGGCCACAACTGTACCATTTGCTAGAGTTCCTCTATAAACTTTCCCGTAGCCCCCTTGACCAACTTGAGTAGAGCTGTTAAAATTGTTTGTTGCTGAGGCCAATTCAGCATAAGTAAAATCCTTCACGCCTTCGATTTTCATGGAGGCCTTGGAAGCTGTGCTCAAGTACAAACAAGAATTAGGAATGGAACTGTTTAGGCCTATATTGAACATCTTAGAATGTTGCTAACTAGAATTTAGTTCCTAGAACATGTAAGAGAACATTAACAAAAGTAACCATTGTGAATTTGCAGTATTAACTTGATGCCCGAGTGAGACATTTTGAAAAAGAATTCATGGGAACAGCAAGATACTTACAGCGACGTCTTTTTGAAATGGCACGGTGGTCCCTTAATCGCAATCTCAAGATGACAAGGGAAACAATTGCAGACAATGTAATTGCACCAGCAATGCCCCCCAGTATAATGCCAACCACAGCACCTTTTTTAATTCCAGATGTTTGAGTAGTCAAAATCACTGTAAAATAAAATAATTATGAACATCAGAATGAATACATTGTATATCTACTCCATCAGGCAATGCACAGATACTCAAGTGAAATAATCAGGTTAAATCAGCTGATTGCTATTACATGAAGGACTGCAAGTTTCCCTGCTTTTCTGGACAATTAGAATGCTAAACAGGTATTTCTGGATAAAATAACAGAAAGCTTTTCTCAATATGACAATAGTTGGGTTTAAGACATACCATCCCGATAAGGCTCGGTCAGTGTGAAGTACAGAAGTTCATATGGTCCAAATAATTCACTATCAGGAATTTCCCATCCAGTGAACATGCTCAATATGCGTCTAACTTCACTTGTATTAAAGCGATGAGTGCCGTTTTCATAAACAGGAAAAAGCTTCAAGTCCATTCTCAATCGAGGTCCCGCTTCCCATATGAAGTGTGCAAGGTCAAGCTGACTGTTGTTTAACTTCAGACCTCTGGTTAAATACTTCCCAAACCATTCTACAAAGGGTATAAAATCTGAGAATCCTGGACTTTTCAATCGATATCCAACCAGCAGAGGGGCAGCACAGAGGCAATTTGATGAAGATGCAGGGGAATATTCATAAAAGGGTGGACAGGATTGAGGAGGACAACCCCCATTATCTTTTGTAAAACTTTGATTGTTTTGATCCTCAATCCTCAATCTACAAAATTCGGGGGGGATGGAACTTGGGCATGCAGGATTCCCATGGAGCCTGAAATTTTGTTGCAAAATCATAAATAAACAATGATTATTACTGTTTGAAAATCCTATATCTTGAGATAAAATACACCTGAAATTAAGTTCAGACTTTTCACTTATGACAAAAAAAATCATTGTAGATGAGCATTGTCTATCAAGAAGTTGTATTATGTTCATCACAATATTAAATGCAAGGACAGAAAAAAACCAGAGTGTAGCGTTCGGAGGGAGAGTAGGACTCCCAGAAATATTTGTAAGTTGATTGTTCTCAAAATCTCTGCAGTATGTGAAAACAAATAATTAGTGAAGCAAGTATGAGATGTTGGAAAATTACAACCCACCCTATATGATACAGCTTAAAATCAGACATCGAACAAAAGCTTATGCATGGTTGCATACTCCCTCACCAAGACACACATACACACACACTTGCCCCAAACAAGAATGGGGGAATTTCAGGACTTACAGTGTAAGTTTTTCAGTAGCATTGAGAGTCCTATTTAGCCAAATGATTGACGGAACAGATCCACTCAACGAATTGTTTGCAATTGACCTGTCATGAAAGAGCAATGCAATTAGTTTATCAATTTTCTTACCTTGTTTACACTTTGGCATTACCATAATCTTCAATGGGTAACATGAAAATCTAACAACTTCCATAGTGCCATAAGATGAAACTATATCTGGCATACTATACAGTTTAAGCTAAAATAGGATATCAAGGATCATAAAACTGAAAAGGAGGAAGTGGAGAGACACTTACAATTGCTGTAGATGAGGAAGACGAGAGAAGTTGGCTGGTATGGTTCCAGTAAGATGGTTGTTGGATAAATCTCTGCAAATTTTACTAAAACAGTCACTGTCTACATTCATGGAGACCATCAACTTCATAATATACAGGATTTTAAAACAGAAGAAACTTTAAAAGACACCAATCTGAATATATACACTTTTCAAGAACTGTTGTAGATGCATCCATAATATTTACGAGACAGAGAATCTTACATGGTTGTAATGTTGTCAGAAAGCTTGTTTGTAGGTATGGAGCCATTTAGCTGGTTTGAACTCAGGTCACTGGAAAAATGATGCAAAAAATTGTTAGCCATAACAGTGAGCCACCTGATTTATCTCAGAATAGGAAAAACCAAAAGTTTATTTGGCCTGGTACATTCCAGCCCTTAACTGAAAAAACACTCGGTTCAATTCTTAACAACAGATAGGGAAGCTCAACATAGAAACTTACAGGTAGGCAAGGGTTGGTATTCGGCTCAAGTCGGGGATTGGACCTTGCAATCTGCAATTTCTAAGACTCCTGAAAAAACCAATCAAATCACAAAGAGAGTGAGGTGGCAAGAAACTAATGTCCAATTTTCAGCCTAGTTCACGTGAGATGTTTCTGACAGTAAGGCTGTTGATATGGCACAGCTTTGTTCCAGTTA
Organism: Viola pubescens var. scabriuscula; assembly: GCA_002752925.1. Taxonomy (NCBI): domain Eukaryota; kingdom Viridiplantae; phylum Streptophyta; class Magnoliopsida; order Malpighiales; family Violaceae; genus Viola; species Viola pubescens. The sequence goes on along the minus strand of NBIL01119258.1, from coordinate 5,529 downwards.
GAAAAATATTTTATGCATGGGAAAACAAAAAAATACATACCAATGGCATGGAAGTAGAGAATTTAATTTTTATAGGACATACTGGTGAACTCTGTATTCATAAAGGCAATAGAATGCAGTAATAAGCTCTATGATTAAGTCATTACAGTATAACCTTGTCTTTATTATTTAAGTTTATATTGCAATTACTAAGGATTTGATTTCACTATCTTTCTGAAGATGAATCTCTTTATCCATGTTAAGGCTCTACAGTAAATATCTTGTATTAAAAAAGTGGATTCCTCTTTAAAAAACAAATTGTTTTTGTTCTACAAACAATTCCTTAAACACACGTTGATAAATCAAGAAGAGAAAATATAGAACTGAGATAACTTCAGCAAGAAAATTCATGAAAATTTCTAAGAATGTCGTATTTCTCGTGTAGGGATCAGTGATCACCATTTTTACATTCAAACACCTCAAGTTTTTTTTATGGTGAATGGGTTATATAGTGATTTGCTAGTAGCTCCTAAAGCCTGAAATTAGTCAACTTAGGGTTGCAGTTTGTACTTACAACTTCAATAATTTAGTCATGTTTCCATAAGAATCTGGAATTGTGGTCCCATCAAAGTTGTTGTTATCTAGCTGGCTGCAAAACAAATAAGAAAGAGATGAGATTCAGAAAGTTACCAGTTAAGGAATCTACAAAGATAATGGTTGCTCTACAGAAATCATGATAAGAAATCTTCAGAATCTCCAGAGCAGTAAGAGAACCATACATTATAAGTAAGTTTGGCAATTCAGAGAACTCCGGTGGAAGATATCCAGATAAGTTATTGTTGTCCAGAAGGCTGCAAATATTCAACCATATCAACAAAAAATTGAGCAATATGAGAATAGCACAAGAATGACAAACACACAAAATCAATTGAGAATGTTCATCAATTCATTTGAATTTTGAACATTAGGCTCAAGAATGCAGTTCAACGAACCTATCAACACTTACAAGTGAACAAGATCTGGTAATCTGGAAAGTTCAGGTGGGATTTGCCCGCTAATTGAATTGTTATTCATGTGACTGTAAAAAAGAAAACAATACTCATAAACATCAAACAAGAAGTAGAAGAATAAAGAAGTAGAGCAGGTTCTAGGGTGAACTCACAAATGCTTTGTTTTGTTCAATTGTGCAAATGATTTAGGTATTGATCCTGAAATGTGGTTCTGGTCAATCTGGATTCTATCCAAGTTTGGTAAATGACCAAGCTCTTCCGGTAAAGGACCCGTCAATTGGTTTCCATTCAAGAGTCTGGAAATGTAAGTATAACATAGAAATGGAGAGCAATTAGACATAATCATATGTAGTAACACAATATAGTCAGATGAATTCCATCTTCAACATAAACTAATCATAAGGTTAATCTTAAAACCAGAAAGAAAGTTGTTAGCATATTTGCACTTATGATGGTAATATTGAGAACCTAAGAGCACCAAGCAAAGAAGTTGAACTTACATGAGTACCAAAGACTTAATATCACCTATCTCCTTCGGTATACTCCCACTAATACTGTTCCACATGAAGTCCCTAGATGGAACAAGAAAAGAAAACGTGTCAGTACTACCAAATGATGCTTTACCAGAAGAGAAGGATGCTTTCTGTAACGTTTGACGTTTGACTCACAATATTTCCATATAAGATAAGAGCCCAAGTGATGGAGATAAAGTTCCTGATAAATTCATATTTAGTAGCTGCCTGCAGAGTTAAAAAAAACAGAGAAAAATCATCAGCAGTTCCTCTCTTTTTTCCTTTCAAAGAATGTTAAACAAGTAAAAAGGGGTTCCTATTATTCAGTTGATGACTTTCCGTTAAAATGAAGTCGTCAAACTGGTTTGCGTGTAGCCAAAGACATCATACACTCTATAAGCAATGACTGGATAATTTATATGTATCTAAGATACTTTAAGTACATTCAGAGAACATGAACAATTTCATTATATGTACAGTTGCTTCATCAAAGGGAAACAATAGTCATCATTAGTAACAAAAAGCATTTTCCAGAGCACGACCATAATACAATTCAACTGAAATTACTTAAATGTTCGCTGCTGCAGTTTTTGAGAGGCGCAACAACAGGTACACACATAACACACAGAAGCAAAGAAATCGAAACCATACAATTCTCTGACGTGTAGATATCCATCAGAATTGGTTATGTTGAAGCACAAAACCCCAGTCCAGTTCGAAGTGCAAGGATCCCCTCTTCTCCAATTGCTTAAATTCCCATTGACATCAACCAAACTATTCCGAATGTCCCGCAATGCCTTCACTGCAAATTTAAGCAAGTAATGAGCATTAATTAATCAAGTCATTTTGATAACAGAAAATGAAGAGTTGGATATGGTGTATTAGTTAGTTTTTGTTTTTAATTCTGGTGCTTGCATTTCCATCAATGCATAAAGCAACACACTGTAATGGATAGGAAATGCCCCCAAAAAGCTCTAAAAGAAAATGTGGGAGTGCAGTCAAAGAAAGTCGTTACTACGAAATACTGTCATTTTACAGAAGCTATTTGCTTAAGAAGACATAGCATGGACGATCGAACTGGGCATAGATTCACTAATAATAATTAATGAGTTCAACCCAATATTAGCAAAACTGGAGTAACACCCACTAGTACTTGCATACAGAATTTTATTTTTCCTTTGATAGAACACAAGACCCTTTTCTCTTTTCTGCCCTTGGCTTGCTCTAACAGCAACTTCAACCATACCTAGTTATACATACATACACAGCCAACAGCTAACTATGGTGCTAAAAATAAGCATATATTTTGAAATTTTGATTGACCCAAAACAAATAACAGTATGCAAAGCAATAACTGCAGAACCTAATTAGCTTGATTCAACAAAAGAAGAAAAACTAAACAAGGATAGAAAAAAGAAGCAGAGAATACCTTCTCTAGGATGAGTAATGGCATCATGCGATTGAGTGAATACTGGAGAACACCACAGACCCAAAAGCAAAACCAGAACAGCTCCAAACTTGAAACAGCTACTTCTCCACACAGGCATCTCCAAAGATCACCAGAGAATTGAGAATCCAGCTCCAATTAGCCCAAAATAGAAAGAATAAGAAAGAAAACCCTTATGGGTATATATTACTGGGGCGGTTGAGGAAAAAAGGAAAGGATAGAAGTTGATTTGGACATGTGGGTTTTGCTTCTTCTGACCAAGTCACCATTACCAAATGCATATGCAGCAGAGAATATTCATCAATGATGATGTTACTTTACTATATTATAATGATGATGTGCTAGTATTATATAGAAACCCAAACCCATATTTTTTCATCTACTGATCACTGAAGAATGTAGGTTGGTTTTAAATTGAAATTTACTTCTTTTTCTTTGGTTAACGAAGAAAAATAATAGCACTAATATTAAAAACTTGTCCATGAGCTTTGGCGGCTTTGACTTTGGTGGCGGGCAGAGGCGAGTAAAAGGAGGCCAACAAGTTACAAAGATGCCGGAGCAAGCTTCTTTTTTTTCCCCCCGTTAGGCTACCAAAGTATACTCTTTTTCAAACATTTTCACCTCTATGTTTATCTTATATTTTCAATTTAGTTCTGGAACTCTTTATTTGTCCTTGTATTTATGAATTGCATAATTGAATTCAATCTTTTTTGATCGGTGCGGGATTCAATTAAGCTGAAATAAAATGCATAAAATTTACACTAAAGACGTAAAATGTCATTCGTATCTGTGACATGTGACCTGTGACCTGTGACTCGCGATCCGTTAAATAAAAGGAGAATATCCTCTAATTGTGACCGTTTATTATTTTAGTGCACGAGTGACGGAAACAGCTCTAGTAGTATTGACTGTGTTATCGGGTCATGGTTAACCATTTTTTTATTAAAAAAATGGCACATATGCATATCAAGGTTGAGAAAAAATAACAAGTGTAGCAATAATAGTATTATTCTCATCCCTGAAAACGACCTAAAAGTTTAAAATTTTGCATATTTTTTATCGGTCAATTAGTTTCATGAGTGATCATAAAATCAGATCTAAATAATACTAAATGGGTATGAAATGTCAAAAGATGAGGGTGGATGGTGGATGGTAGTTGGTAGTCGGTTTCCATGTATTTATTAAGAAATGAGAGAGTTGTTCAATTCATTTATAATAGCAGGTGAGGTCATTTTGCTCATTGGTGTCGTGATCATGTGGAATACTTGGCCTTTGCCATGTTTGTTTTTCCCATGCCACAAAAAGGAAACCAAACATCAAGTTTTTTTTCTGAATTAATAAATCTTATAAGAATTATTTATAATAAATAAAGTTTATTTCATATTTTCAAGAAATATTCAATGTGTATATCATAACTTGATTTATTTTTTTGTTGTTGTTGAATTTCACTTGCAATGCTGCACATTTTATCTATTAAAAATTTCAAATAATTCAAATTAAAATTTATTTTATTTTCTTATTCAATTTAAAATATATCTCACTTTTTTCTTAATATTTTTATGAAATTGATTAATATAATACTCATTCGGGTTTCTATTATTTAACTTTTGGAATAAATGCACGTTAGTTTAAGAAATGATTGATCACCGACTTTTGAGAATTTTTTAATATTAAACAATCAAAATTCGTCTCTCTCCCATACAATCAAATAAATTAATCTTGAACTATCTAAAAATTTATTTGAGACCAAACATCTCTCTCTAAAATATCATCTAGTTTCTCGCAAAACATGTCATCCCAACCTAGCTATTATTTTTATGAAAGGGAAAGAAGAAAAGAAGTAAGCTAGCCCAAACATGATACTCTGGGCCGTGGGCTTGTTGGTTCGTGTGACCCCAGCCCAAAATATGTACAAGGTAAACCTATAAATAAAGTTGCGCGGCATGGGGGCAACAACAAGACAACCTTTAATATTCCATATTATCATAACCGAATCGGACAACAAACCAAATATAAAAATTTTCTAATTCGATCGAATTTAACCGGGTTTGAACTGATTGATCCATTGGATCATTTTGAATTATTCACAAATCGAACCGTTTAATCCTAGATAATTGAATTGGATTGAACCATTAAATTTTCATATTCTGATGGGCCGGCCCATCAAATTTTCCATATTCTTATTAAAAAAAAAAAAAACGGTATCATTTGGATTTTGGGTTCAAAAGGGAGGGAGAAGAAGCACAAAACGGCGTCGTTTCCTTTTCCTTAAACATCGCCGTTTTGACAGTGGCATTGAACCAACCATGTTGATAGTGAACCGACTGGGTCGCCAGTTGTGTAAAAACCGACCGGGTAGACCAATTTTTTCCGGTTCGTATGTATATCCGGTCAGATAGCTGAATCGAACAAAAAATCTCTTTGGGTCGCGGTTTTACCAGTGCGACTGTCGGGTCGGTCCGGTTCTGATAACTATGATAATATTAACCTAGCAAATTAGAATAGAGCAGGAAGGAATCGATCGATTAGCCACGAGCTGCAAAAGGAAACTTGTGTACCAAAGTTTGACTCCCACTTTGAT
>NBIL01119251.1:0-10971 GCA_002752925.1 Viola pubescens var. scabriuscula | reverse complement strand
TAGACCTCGATTTGATAACAATAAGATCTTGAATGACTACTAAGTTAAACATGACCGCTTGCACGGCAAAACACAAGTATTGGGTGTGTGATTCCTCTCCATATGCAAATGGTTTATCCAGAAGCATGGTTATCCTACTCTACACATAAGTAAAGGTGTAAGACGTTACCCTCTGTAGTTTTCGTGTCTGTGCACGAGCTTCCTGAAGACAGAACTCCAACTTCAGCACCCTCTTTTTCAGCTCTTGATCAGTTCGTCGCTGCTTTTCCAACTGCCAAAAGAATGTCAAACTTCATGACTAACCAACCCCATTGATCACAAAGAAAAGTCCATTTATGAATAGGAGATTCTAATTAAGAGTGGATTGAAAAGTTTGGCTAAAGATGAATCCACCTGTGATTCCAATTCCTGGGTTTTGAGCTTCCAGTGAACAGACATGATTCTTATTTCATCTTTAAGTTTGGCTATTTCTTCATCCTTTGCGACCAAAAGTTTGTTCATCTTCTCGAATTTTTTTGGAGAAACCTCGTCTAATAGCTTCCTCAGTTCACAATCCTTGCCTGTTCCAGACTGGGAAATAGCTTGCATAATGTCTTTCTCAATTCTCAGAACTTCATCTTTCAGTTGATTTTGGGAAGATTCTCTTGCTTGAAGATCCCTTTGTAAATTATCTAATTGCTCTCCTAGCCTCGTTACACGATCCTCATGCTCTTTCAATGAACTGTTCTTCTCATCTAATTCCTTTATCAGTGCAACACATTGAAGTTGTGCCGAATGAGCAGATGCAGCACTTGCCTCTGCAGTTACTTTAGTAGCTGCAAGCTGCGATCTCAGGCCATCCAACTCATTGAGGTACTGCATCAGTGCATAATTACATCAGAATAATTGAAGTTGTAACAAGTTAGAAGTACGCATGTCAGAATAAGAGTAACATGGTGCACGGTCATTATATTGCAATGAAATGCATTCCAAGCAAGAAAATTCATAATATAGTCAGCACTCAGAAACTCAGCCATGCAACTAGCAGTCTGTGCTGTGTTTCTTGAGTCAATTTAGTACAAGAAGGCGGCATTCTTAAGATAATTTCAGAACAAAACTCTATCGAGTGACACCATATCCTAAGATAGAAAATCATCCAACGAATCATGTGTAAGAAGAGTTTTACTTCAATTTAACAAAAGCGAAACTCACATGAACCAGGAAAAAAAGTAGAGGAGCACAAGAAAACAGGAAGCCAACGTATGGTAGAAGGTTTCTTTTGTTGTGGATGGTTCAAAAGCACGGTTCCAACACAAGGCCCCTCTTAGTCTAGTGATTGTGAAACAAGATTTTCTCGTCAACCAAGATGCAATACTAGCATGCTGCTTATTTATGATGTAAAATACTAGCTTTGGTAGTTAATTGCAGTTATCCTTCACTTAGCCAGTATAAAGCCAGTGACATTATGCCAAGTCATTCAATTTAGATTTCAAATTGCAGCTACCAAAATAATTGGGCTCTAGATATTGGAAGATAATTACTTTAAATCCTGGGCATGATTGATTGTCTCCAGGAATGACATCCCTTTTGTCAAATTTGCTAACAACAGGAATTATTTAATGTTCAATTCAATGTACTTCCAAAATTGAAGTAGTCTACATGAAATCTTCTAATTCCCAACTGCATAGTAAAAGACCTCCATGAGCTGCCCAATTAAATAGAAGAAGAATTAATTCTGAAGTGTTAAATAGAAAAGAAATAAGAAAAAAGTATCCAAACTCTGCCCCCACCTTAAGCTGGCAGCAGCACTATTCTAAAGACATTGATAGAAGCTCATTCAGCACAACACACACAAATTGAGCAGCCAGAAGAAACAAAATACTAGTTCATCATAATTATAGGAATCCCAAAAATTAACAATTTGCAAAAATATGTAATCATAGCTTTCTAGCTTCACCTTTGTTCTTTAAAGACAATACTCTTAAATCATAGAAACTTACAAAAGGGAAACAAACAACCATATTAAAAATGCAAACACTTAGGTGCCCTTTCTCATATGGACCCCACCAGAAAAGTAAATAAGAAAAGCCAAAAGGATTGCAGGCATCCAAAAGGACAAGGATGAAATGTGTGGATTTAACGAGAGTAAGCACTAAAAAAACACAAATTCCAATTCAGATCAGGTTACTCCTCATAAGAAATATCTACAACTAAGAAAGGATCAAATTTGAATTTCAAATCATGGACTGAAACACAGAAGCAACAACATAAAAAGTTAAAAATTGAGATAGTTGTTAGTATACCTTCTCTGCCGTAGAAGCTGAAGCTTGAAGCAGACCATTTCTCTCCTCTAATCTCTTCTGCAGTTTACAAACCTCTTCTTCCATGTTCTTGGCCTTGCTCTCAGCTTCCTGTTAGAAACCAAAAGGCAGAGAAATCCTCAGTTCAAATAAACAAATCCTCATGTGGGTCACAGTCAAAAAGGAGAAACACAATAAACAAATCCAAAAGAAATCAAGAACTATACAAAAGGAAGACAAACCACATGCCTGTCTAGTAATAGTTTCTTTGGCATATGATTGCTCTTGAGATGCAAGTCGGCTACGGACTTCCTTCAGCTCAGCGGCCAAACAAACCACGTTTCTCTTAAAATTCTGCTTCTTCTCATTCAAATCCTTCAACAGTGGATCAACCTCCCTACCAAAAGATGGTGTTGCTGACCGTGATTTCTCCAAAACTGACATCACAGCTTAGTCAAACGGTAACCATGAAACTTAGCTTGATCAAGATCTGGTACAGAGAATCCAATCCTAAAAAGCGAGACCTTGCTGGTCTATGCAACGCTTCTACCGAAAGATATGGACTTTTTGGATATCTGCATGTTGAGGAGGAGTAGTTGTGCAATTAATGAGGATGGCGTCCCAGAAGTCCAGAATTCAATTAATAAAAGAATTACTATCGTTTAATAATACCATTCCCATTAAAAACATCTAGGACGATATAAAAAATAACTTAATTTATATGACAAATAACGCATCTCCTCTCAACCTCAACTCACCACTATTATTATGTAGACAGAGAAAGACACAGAGAGAGAAACACGTAAAGGTTCTGTCTTTTTCAACTAATAAAATAAATGCGAATGTATAGATAGAGAGAGAAACCCAACAACAAGAAATTGAATATTCAAACTTTTCAAACTTCAAAAAACCAATTTGAAAACCAACAACCTCCATAAGTTTCCCAGAAAAAAATCAAATTCCATTGAAAAGCTTCACACACCAGAAACAAACACTCAAAAGGGTGTGCCAAAGTAGATACAAAGACCGAACTTTATCAATGAAACAGGCGTTTTAACAGCCTAAAGCGACACAAACCTTGGTTTTATCACATAAAGCACGTTCCTTTATTAGCAGAGCAAGAGAGAGAGAGAATCAGTAGTGAGAGACACTTACCGTATTAGCAAAATGACCAGGTAGCCATTTTAGCTGAGCTAAGGCTGAGCTTTGCTTAAGTGTGAAAAGCGTGAGGCTGGTATTGGCAAGTAGAGCATCTGACGGCTGATATTGGGCGAGTTTAGAGGATCACACGGTAGAGAAATGAGGAAATGAAGGCATGGATTTAGGGTTTTTTTCTTTTTTCTTTTTCGATTTGTTTAATAAATTAACACATTTGGTTTTTGTCTTTTACGGCAGGTGTTAAGCAGGATGTCTAGGCGGAAGACAGAGGAGAGAGAAAGTGATGTTTGATTTTAGGTGCGGAGTTTGGTCCGAGCCTGGGGTTTGGTGAAATGACAAAATCCGAAGCTGCAGAGGTTCGGGTTTGGGTATTCCGCTGTTTGACTTGCTAGCGCGGCAAATGAATTTTTTTGGAACGCAACTACTATTACTACTACCACATGGTTTTGACACGTGGATGTGTCAGGGCCGTAGGATGTGGAGAATGGTAGTTCTTGATGATGGGTAAGGAGGGATTCCAAATTTCATGCGTTAAATTATTAGTAAACGATAATACTAGTACTGCTGCAGTGCTCACTGCTGCTAATGGCTCTATCAGTCTATTTGTTCTTCTAAAAAAAAAAAAATAATAATAATCTATTTGTTTATTTAGTGATTAATAAACAGATCTGAATTCTGAGATTTGATGGATGATGTGGTGGTGGGAGGAGAATAGGATCTTAAATGGATTATTTTTCTAGGCTGGTGATATATATGGAACCTTCTTCATTGGTTCGTTTCCACTCCAAGTGTGTGGCATACGAAATTCTAGCACAACTGGCAAGTGGTATATCTCCTCCCGAATAGATATGGTTGGTTGAATTCAACTAGGCATAAAGGTAGCCCATTAATAGAACGGCCCAAATAGAAAAAACAATTAGCCCAACCCCGATCAATCCATGGTGAAATGAATAATACAAATTTCTATACTTTAAAATAATCATATATAATGTAGTCATTTTTCTATAAAAAAATACTAACTTCTCGTCAAATTAATTATTTTATCTCATCATTGAGCCCAAAGAAATACTAACATTTTCGGACTTATCAAGTGGGCTCTAGTTATTAATTATAGCATGTTTGTTCCTAATTGATATTCCTCGGCCTAGGGGTAAGGACTTTTATGTAATCTGTTGTGGTCGATGGATGGATTCAGACCATCACCAAGTTACCTGCAAAATGTCGGAGGGGATCTTTGACGTAGAAGCTCCGACGATTAAGTCAATAGTCATTCTAGTGAATAGGATTATGAAAGGATTAAGGATAAGTATAACAGTGCTTTGATTTGTGTGCAATCTTTATACATCGGGTTTTGCCTATCCTCCCTTTTATGAAGGAAGAATGGGGGTATTTATAGGCTAGCCTTGTGGGTCCCTTTGGGCACGTGTCACCCGAAGCGTAATGAGCTATTACCGGGGCACGTGTCACTTGGGTACGGCTTGACCGTTACCTGCCCCTTCATCCGATAGTGTTTCGGGGTGTACGATATATAATAGATGTACTTGGTAGGTCTGGATGGTTGAGGGAACATATACCGAATTATACCTGTTCTAGGACGATATCGCCTTTGGTGGGACCCCCCGTTGATGATGTATGTCTGTCGTATGCCGTTGTGGATACGTGAGGATGCCTACATCGGCTAGGACCTTGGGTTGGGTTGTACTGTAGGTGAGGCCTACTCTTGGTGGGCTTTGTAATGGGCCTTAGGATTTTTTTTTGGATTATCAGAGGCCCAAACGGAAATAAACCCGAGTATTTACCAAGGGCTTCCGTTATCTTCCTTCATCTTTCATATACAATCCGAATGGCGTGATGAGGGCTTCTTACTCTGTCATTAATGTCGTTGAGGCTGTGATGATTGTTGCAACAATTGTCACCCGACGTGGCCTTTTTAAAGTAACCGTTCACTCGTGGATGAATCATTCTACTTCGAATTTTGCCTTGTCGTTAGTTTGAACTTGAAGAGTCTGTGGGCGCGTTTAATCAGGGCTAAGGACGATTGAGTATCCCCACGTGCCAGCTTCATATTGGTTGTATGCCACATGCCACTCGTTGGTAGGCTACTCAAACGGTTCGAGGTTGCTATGAGATATAAAGTTTCATTTCTTTTTCATTTTCTTTCACTCTTGCGGTCAATTTCTTTCTCAAATACTTTCTGTTTCATTTATGCTCTCTAGGTCTTGTGGCAATCGAACTCCGGGCAGATCAAACGCTTTCCATTTCCGTTACCCATTTTTTCAGTTAGGTACTCTTTTAGCACCGCTCTCTGTTAGTTGTGTTGGTTCTTCTATTATTGCAAACATCATGGCTCGCACCAAATCCCAGGAGAAACCTCAAGGTCATAATGAGGGAATAATTGAGGATACTCCTACGATGCTAAACGGGTTTAGGTGCCTTGAGAGAGGAGTTGAATGCTTTCTGGGCGTCGTTTCCTGATCAGTGGGAGGTTCTAGTGGCCTCTGCCGATATTAGGTTGAATAGTGGTTTCTTAGGTAACAAAAGAGTGTTGTATACCAAGATGTTTCAATATGTCTTTCACCTTCCCCTTCATCCTTTGGTGCGCTCTATACCAAGTCAGCATCTTTTGAATCCGGCCCAATTGTCTCCAAATTTTTGGTCTTGCATTTATGCTTTTCTTAGGATCTGTGATGTGGTCGGTATCACCAATCCTTCCTTTATGCTTTTCCGGATGTTTTTCCAATGGACAATGCTAAACTGGTTTATGAAACCAGTCTCTAAGACTGAGGGAATGACGCGATATTTATAAAAATGCCATTGGCCGTTATTTACTAAAGTGCCATGGTTTACCTTCTCCTTTCTTCGACGCTTCTTTCAATTTCTAGGTTTTGCAGAAATAATTCCCATCATCGCTATTTGCTGCTCTGCGATTTTGAGTGAAGCTTCTCTCTATTTTTGCTCTTCTTTTCTCCTAGCCGCCTAGCCGCTTCATTCCTCCTCCCTCCTCCATACCCAACCGAACGGCCACCGCGATCGCGACCGCGACCGCACCTCCTCCCGTAGCTTTTTTGGTAAATTAAGATGCATGTTTTCTTAGAAAACCTTATCAAATTGCATGCAAAATTCAATTGGCACTTAACTAAACAGGACGACAACACATTATTTGTTATAAATTAAATTTTAATTAGCCTCATTATATTTTATATATTAATAGAGTTGCAATTTCAGTTATAACTTAGGCATACACATTTTGTTCGTATGCATTTACGTCTGCTTCAATTAATTTGTATTAATCTGCAAACTTAGGGGGAAAAATAGATTTGAAATAAATATAATTATAAGTATCCTTGAAAATAAAATAAAAAAATGTAATGGATAATAATCTTATATAAATAATAAATAATCTAATGTATATATATTAACAATAATAACAATAGTTTCACAATTGCACGTACAAGAATAATAATTTAATGTTTATTAAAGCTAGAAAAAATTTTATTGATAAAAGCTAGAAATTGAAAGAAGCATAGAAGAAAGGAGAAGGTAAGCCATGACATTATAGTTAATAACGGCTAATGGCATTTTTATAAATATCAAATGACGTGGCGACCCTCAGTCAGTCTTAGAAACTGATTTCAGAAACCAGTTTAGCATTGTCCTTTTCCAATTGTATGCCCGTAGGGGTATAGTGAGCATTGCTCCTCGATGGAGAGACGATAGCGTCCGCCCCTTTACTTGGAATTTTCAGAAGATTGAGTCTTCCGTTCACGATTGGAAAATCCGTTTCTTTTTTATAGAGCCACCGTCTCATGTTAGGGATGGCAATTCCGCCCGCGGATATGGATATCCGCCCAATACCCGCAATTGTGGGTGAGTAATACCCGCATATTGTGGGTACTTTGCGGGTATGGATGTACCCGCACCCGCAAAGTGCAGGTATGGATAGTGCTTACCCACTCCAATACCCGCAATTGTGGGTGAGTAATACCCGCATATTGTGGGTACTTTGCGGGTAAGGATAGTGCTTACCCACTCCAATACCCGCACTAAATACCAGCAATAAATAAATATATATATACATAATATTTTAATATATAATTAATTACATATATAAGTATTTTAATATAAATATTTAAATATATAATTATATTTATTTACGAAGCTTTAACCTTCTCTTCTTCTAAGAAATTAACAATCACCTTCTCTGCTTGTTGGAAAAAGATGCAGCAATATTATTTATAATATTAATTTATTGCAGTAACATTATTATTAATCAGATTGTTTACTTGCATCATTTTCAAAACAGTAAACCACTTACCTAGCTCAAACAATTTAAAAGCCAAACTATTACATAAATTTAAGTACATGGTCCAAAATATAAATTAAAAAATTTAATTTCCTTGTTGGATCGGTGAAAATAAAAATTTGCGGGTATCCGCGGGTACAATTATCCTTTCTTTACACACTCCATATGGATGCGGGTGCGGGTATGGATTACTCGCAAATTTACGGGTGTGGGTATGGATAGTATTTTACCCGCTCCATACTTGGCCAATTGTCATCCCTATCTCATGAATGGTTATCAGGATTTAATCAGGAAATTACTGAGAAAGTGGGAGAAATCAGTTCATCCTTTGGACACAGTGCGGGCCCAGGCTGAGAAATTGCTGGTTGTTCGCACTCCCTTTCATACTTAGTTTTTTGTTACCGGTACCCCATTATCGGATTGCGGTGTTGGTGAGTTTCTATTTGCTTTTTTGTGGCTTATGTTCCTTTCTGTCTTTGATGTTGTTTGTCATTTTGCAGTGGTTGACAAGGATTGATTACCGGATTGTTTGAAGAAGCAGAAGGCTGGCAAAGCTGCTCCTTCCAAGAGGAAAGCTGGTACTTCCTCTCCCTCCGTTCGTCAGGCTAAAGCTCATTTAACGAAGCGGAGAAGACATATCAAGGCTTCCCAGAAAATCACTAGAGTTGTGCAGGCTCCCGTTTCAAGTTCCAGTACTTCGTTATCAAACGAAGGACTAGATCAAGCCGCAGAGGAAGTTGAGACTGAGCGAGCAGTTGAAAAGGCCCTTGGGTCAGGTGACCATCTAGGCGAGAAAGTTTTTTGTTACGAGACTCAACCGATTGTTGCCGAGTTTTCAGTGGAAGTACCTTCAAGGATTGACCCTGGTGATTCTGAGAGGGCAGCTTCCGGGTCTTTTGCTTCTGTTTCTAGTGCTAATATGAAGAAGGGAAGCACCAAGAGTAGGTTTTTTAGAGCGGCTCAAGTTATCGGCAAACGGAAGAGGATTGTGGAAAGTCCTCCTGCGCCCGTTTCCCCTGCTCCTATAGCAAGGTCCCCTCCATTGGTGGTGGAGATTGAAGATGATGTTCCCGCTCCGCTTCTGCTACTGTGGATGTGGTTCCTGTTGAAGTACTTCCAGGGCCATCCTCATTTTCTCATTCGGAGGCCATTCCGGCCGTTTCGTTAACTGCCCATTGCCCTGATAGTGTGGTTAGGACAAAGGACCCATCATTTCTGCCCCCAACAGCAGCTTTTGCTGCTTTGACTCCCCTTCATTTTGTGAAAGGACTAAGGATAGCGCACCAGCGTTTTCCCGATGATCATATTCATATTCCGTCCTTTGACTTGGATGTGCCACTTTAGTCTGAAGGTCCTAGCGGTGCCGCACTCATCTGCTGGACCTAAAAGATTTAGGGGTCCAAGGTTTTCGGGCTCTGGGACTAGAGAAGCCTAGTAAAAATGTGGAGCAAGAGGAGCCCAGTGACTATCGAACTCTCAAGGCTTCCCTTTTATCGGGCATGACCGTAATTTCATAGGACATGGAGAGTTTTCGGGACCTATCAATGAGTTATCAGTATGCGCACATTCGTAGAAACCTCTTCACCTCTTTCAATGATTTCAATTATTTGATGGAATATAGTGCTGGAAAGTTTCAGGATATCACTAATGGCCTAAAAAAGGAGAGGGCTCTATGTTTGGAGCTCAAGAATGAACTTAGGGCCTGTCGGGAGGCAACTCTTACTGCCGTTCAGCAAAGTCAGAGGGCACTGGATGATTGTAAGACAGAGCTGGTCGTGTCTTGTCAAGAGAAAGATAGACTGGAGGGAGAATTATCAGCTGAAATGGAGGCCAATCGGAGGATGCAATCGGAGCTGGTGACTGAGAGGGAGAGATTGGCGGCTGAAAGAGAAAAATCTTTCGCACTTAGCGATGATCTGAGTCGTGTTCCTGATAGGATTGAATGGTGGAAAGATGTCGTTATGAGGGCTGTGATAAAGGGATTCACGGACCACTACGGGTTGGATTATTTCGACCCTGAGGTGGTTGTTGATCTTGTTTGTCAGAGGATTGATGCTCTTGATGAAAATCAAGTTGTTGCTGCTGATGAGGATCAGACTGATGTCGTTGATGGGGATCAGACTGATAAGTATAACAGTGCTTTGATTTGTGTGCAATCTTTATACATCGGGTTTTGCCTGTCCTCCTTTTTATGAAGGGAGAAGGGGGGTATTTATAGGCTAGCCTTGTGGGTCCCTTTGGGCACGTGTCACCCGAAGCGTAATGAGCTATTACCGGGCCACGTATCACTTGGGTACGGCTTGACCGTTACCTACCCTTTCATCTGATAGTGTTTCGGAGTGTACGATATATAATAGATGTACCTGGCAAGTCCGGATGATTGAGGGAACATATACCGGATTATACCTGTTCTAGGACGATATCGCCTTTGGTGGGACCCCCCGTTGATGATGTATGCCTGTCGTATGCCGTTGTGGATACGTGACGATGCTTGTATTAGCTAGGACCTTGGGTTGGACCGTACTGTAGGTGGGGTCTATTTTTGGTGGGCTTTGTAATGGGCCTTAGAAAAGGCTTTTGGATTATCACTAATAAATTAATAATAAACCAGAAAGAATGAGAATCGAGGAAATAAGTAAAAAATAACGAGAATAAACAAGAATGAGTATTTCATTTCTTGTTATATCATGGGAGTTTTGTTTTAAAATTATGGTTTAAATCAGTGGCGAAGCTGGCCTTTTGGGGGTCAAAATATTGTTCAACTAAGTTTTGCAAACTCAGCTAATAAGACATGCATATAAATAAATAAATTTATATTTTTTATTAAAGAATAGACGCATCAGATATTTTTGGGTTTAAAGAATTCATCAATAATTTTTTTTTCTTCAAAACAAACGTACCAGGATATAAAAATAAATAGAAGATTTCGTATACTTTAATAAAAGTTCAAACTGATAAAATTAACAAGACCATTTTTAAGTATTTGTTTTGTAAGCAATTTAATTGTTAGATAATTACATTAAAAATAATTGCCGATTGACTGGACATTTTCATATAATTTGAATGACGATTGATTGATCATTATTTCTCATGTTTTCACCTTTTAATTCTGGCAAATTGAATGGCAAAACTATTTAAAATGTGTCAATTTTTCTGGACTTGTGCAGTGGAGGAGAGAGTGGAATGCAGTGCAGCTTTAGAGCAATCCTGGCCAAAAGCAATCTTGGCCAA
>NBIL01119230.1:197-10465 GCA_002752925.1 Viola pubescens var. scabriuscula | reverse complement strand
TGATCAAGTTAGGATTGAGTGGATTGCACGACCGTCATTCTTTTTGGCCATGGATTATTGACCAAGAAGATCGAAGTAGACACCTACGTGCTAGCGGGAGTCCGTGAAACGGTGGGGGGGAAGGTTAATCAGACCCAGTCCCGAATGACGCCCGAGGATACTAGTCTAGAGTTGTCTTCCCCTAGTCAATCATCAGTCAATTCAGTAAACCCTTTAACCAGCAAGGTGATGTTTGGTTGGGCATCATCTCTAAGCGTACCTAAGGTGGTGTTGAAACAAGAGGGAAGTAGGGATCATAGGGGTTCCATGATCCTATAGCAACTCTGTGGATTGAAGATGAATATCCTTGTGTCGATGATTGCATCTCATGTCTCATAGCTACTAGCCTCTACTAGGAACACTCTCTCGCATATTTGATTGTTATCATTTGCTGCCTGTATTTTGACCAATAACACACCATTTTTGGCCAAGATAATTCCTGTTTTATTTTACTTTTTAATTTTAATTCCTGCACACAACCCCCACTTCCACCTAAGTGTTATCACTGGTTCTCAACAAGCACACGCAGAGATCATACCACTGCTCCCTATGGATCGATCCTTTTACCACTATCTACATAATTGTAATTTAAATTTATTTTTTATGGGTTCGATAACCGATCAAATTTTTAGCGTTGTTCCCGGGGAGCTACGGATATTGATCTTTGTTTTTTCTCGTTGCATGACCAGGTCATCTCGTGAGGCAATTATACCTTTCAATCCAGATTTGACCAGGTTTGAGAGAGAAAACAGAAGGAGAGCTAGAGAAAGACTAGCGCTACCTAGTCCACCCAGAGAAGAACATCTTGATCAAGGTCACTATCTTGATCAAGAAGAAGAATAAGAAGAACCACACCCTATCATAGCTATCGATCAGCCACCACGAGAAGCCACTCTCAGGAGCTGACCCACTTCTATTGGTAATGAATAGACGAAAATGTCCCTAGATTTTCATTTTGTATTATCAATATATAAACATATGCGTATTATTTACGGATATAAATAATGTGGATAATTATATATGCAAAATCATTTTCTATCCACTTATTGCGGATAATTAAACATAGAAATTCATATCTTTTAATTATTTATAATTGAATACTATAAGGTAGCATTTGATTTTTTTAATGTAACTTTCTCATGAATGTAATTTTACTCGAAAAGTGATTCCTCGGGGAGTGATTGCCAAGGAAGTTACATTCTTTTGTTTTATTAATAGTTATAAAATCTTAGAAATGTTTAGTGAGGAATGATAAATAAGTATTGTTAAAATTATAAATATATATAAAAAAGTAATGTCAAATAATAATAAAATTCTTGTAAGTTTGGGAAAGCTTGATTCTCGAGCTTTTTTTTAGGAATCACTTTTCTTTTTTTATTATTATATCCGGAGACTTTGGGAATAATTTCAATGAATATACCTCTCCAAAATTCCAGACCTACTTTCCCAAAATGACATTAAATAGATAAATAATGAATATTAAAAGAACAAATGTCCACTTTTATAATCTTCAGTCTCATAAAACAACATTTAAGAATAAATCACAAAGATCAAGGTGATTAATCAATCACGACTCTTAAAAATATTTTTAAAATTAAAGTATTTTACATAAATGACTTTAATTGTAACACATGTCAAAAAATTGCACAATTCATAAATTAGCTAGAAAGTAGAATGTAATAAAATGTCATTCCATTGGAATTTATTGAAACTCCAAAAAGGTAATTTTCTTTAGGTTTCACGGGGGTTGCTTATTAATTCAATATTTCGTGAAATCATACTAACTTGGTATTTATTATTCCCTCTGATCAACAATAAATGTTGTTTTAGAGCTCTGTTTTTTGCTAAGATTAAATGTCGTTCCCGACTACCGACGCTAGAGATGTCGATGCTGCCCTTGCATCCGTTCGGTGTCGACGATGGCGACTTCGGCTTGGCTCTACCATCGCAAGTGCAGGAGGAAAACGATTGGCAATCTGGAGGCATTTGAAAATCAAATTTGAGGGGGAATCAACAGTTTTGCCTATTAATACCCCCACAATTCATTCTTCCACAACCGCCTCTCTCACTTTCTGATTTGGTCTTAAATTCGAAGATGGTGGTGATGATTTAGTATAAAATTTGGAGATGGGTATTGATCGATGGGTTTGGTCGTTAATTTGGGAGTTGGATTGAAATCAGGAGACGGTGATTTGAGATAATGATGATAAGAGGATACGGTGGTTTGGTGGTCGAGAATGGGTATTCGGGCTGCTACTAGAACGGAGATGATGTACCAAATTAATTAATAATGGCATTATGGTAAATAAATTGTACCAAATTAATTAATAATGATATTATGGTAATTTCGTAAATAAGCTAGAAGCTCAAACACAAATCAGTGGTACTTTCGTAAATAACGTAAAAATGTGGGTTATTAGAATTTTTAGTACCTGCACTCCATTTAAATGACTAATTTAGTACCTCCCCTTCATTTTGCATTTAAAAAGTACCTCCACTCAATAGAAATGACTAATTTGGTACCTCCTCATGACACCGTTAGTTAGTCACCGTTAACCGTCCTACATGGCATGACACGTCAGCTGCCACGTCATTCGCTGCTGACGTGTCATGCCACATCAGCTCATCTTCTTCTCCCCTCTCCCCCACCAAAACGACACCATCTCCTTCTCTTCTCCTCCAGCAAACCCAAAGAACTAAACAGCAAACCCAAAACACCATCATCGTCAATCAATACCTAGCACTTCTGTCGTTTTGGTGGCTACGGTGGCCACAAAATTAAACCAATCCAAGCAACAATCCGGCCAACACCGGCCACAAAATCAATTAATCCTGCCACGACAATCAATTAATTTCATACATAAACAGTTAATTAATTCCATGGCATAAACAAGAAAAGAGGAGGAGAAGTGCTGCTACCGCCGATGATGTGGTGGTGGGTACGGTGGCCATAAAATTAAACTAATCCAAGCCGCAAATATCAAGCAACAATCCGGCCAACACCGGCCACAAAATCAATTAATCCGGCCACGACAATCAATTAATTTCATACATAAACAGTTAATTAATTTCATGGCATAAACAAGAAAAGAGGAGGAGAAGTGCTACTGCCGCCGATGACGGAGGTGGATGAAGGCCGAGTAGTGACGATGGTTTTAGAGTCGTTGATGGTGGCGGAGCAATGACAATGGAGGAGGAGCGGTGTGGGTATTGATTGACGATGATGGTGTGTTTGGGTTTGCTGTTTGGTGCTTTGGGTTTGCTGGAGGAGGAGAGAAGGAGATGGTGTCGTTTTGGTGGGGGAGAGGGGAGAAGAAGATGAGCTGACGTGGCATGACACGTCAGCAGCAAATGACGTGGTAGTTGATGTGTTATGCCACGTAGGACGGTTAACGATGACTAACTAACGGTGTCATGAGAAGGTACCAAATTAGTCATTTCTATTGAGTGGAAGTACCTTTTAAATGCAAAATGAAAGGGAGGTACTAAATTAGTCATTTAAATGGAGTGTAGGTACCAAAAATTCTAATAACCCTAAAATGGTAGGGATACACAGTTATAAAGTGTCTCGATTTCTCTAAACCAATCATTACCTTAATATGTGTGAAAACACCTAAAATGACATTTATTTTTGATCGGAGGGAGTAGAAAAAAAGATCTTTTCGCCACCAAATGTATTAAAATTTAGTTCATTCCTTTGCAATTTTAATGAATTATCTTATCTGAGAATAAATTATGTATTTATTGTCAATCTCTCGTGCATCTACGAAATGTAACGAATACGTCTACGAAATGTAAAACCATGGCACCATATTAGTTAAGAGTTCACAAACAGAAAGTGGGTAACGGAAGAAATTACTGAAAATTCAGTCTAATGGCTGTCTCTAGACTGCGATGTATAACCCCTCCCATCTTTTGTTTATTCCTACTTAGATTCTATTTAGTATACCTCAGGGGATCAGAATGGAATAGATCTAATATCACTTTGTTGGATGCCAAACCTCACAAAAACGGACCATGGGATATCAAATCCTGACTCAAGTAACGTTGGAGAACACCCTGATGGCATCAGACTGAACGTACAAAACACAAAAACGAAGCATAAAAAGACTGGGCCAGCACCTCAATCCTCTCCAGAAAAATCCTTTGAGATATTGTTTCAAATCAAACTGAAAGCAGCCTACATTGTAAAACCTAAACCACAGATGTTTGGGGAACAAACAGTAATTCTAGTTCTTGTTACAGTAGGGTGGTACTGTGTTTTGTTACTTTGATTATGCCTTGCTGTCGACGCTCATTGGCTCTGCATCCTTGGTTTCTTCTTTCTGCAAAGGCAAGAAAAGCATTATTGACTAACCAACAGATAAAACACCTCACTCAAAGGAGTTGAAGATATAAACGCCATAAACAAGATTTCCAATGGAGGAGGCCAAAGCGTCAATTACTCACATTCAACTTGTTCATCTTGGAGAACATGTTGCCATAAAATTGTGCTTGCTTCTTGTTATACTCTTTCATCTTCTCCTTCAAGGTTTTATACTCCAGCTTGACATCCCTTGATAATACAACATGTAAGTTACTAGAATATAGAAAGAGAACATAAAAGTTGAAAAGCCAACAAGGAGAATTAAGTCAAAAGACTTCAATGAATGTACACTTCAGATACATACCTATTATTAGGATCTATCTCCAGAGCTTTCTTAATATCAAGCTCAGCTAGATCCAAATCTGCAAGCTGGATATAAGCCTGCGCCCTTCTGTAGAGGGCCTTTACATTCTGGCTTTCCAATTCTAATACCTACACAGGACAACATGCAACAAATTATCCATGCAGCATAAAGAAAATATCAAAGGACTAAATGATAGTAGATAGAATCTTCTTACTTTTGTGCACAACTTCTCAGCCTGCTTGTAGTCCTTCAGTTTAAGCTTGCAAGCAGCATCATTCAGACTGCAAGCTGCCTTCAAAGCCCTGGCCTGCCTTTTCTCCTCCTCACCAAAGGAGGTATCGTACTCTATGTACTTCACAGCCTACAAAGATTCCATATAGACATTTAATAGACAAATTACAGAGCAGGATCATTCGACAAAATGATACAGTAAGTGTGACATAATAAGGCTCCATGCAAGAGAGACCTACCTTATCATATCTCTTGGAAGCCCTGGCATATTTGCCAGCCTTGAACAGAGTATTACCCTCTTCCTTCTTTTTACCAGCAGCTTCAATCTTCTCTTCTGTATTCATGTCCCATGATTCTTTCTCCTTGTCAAAGGAGTCCAACTCAACCTCATAGTATATGGTGGAATTGGGAGGAACAACAGCTAAGTCCTGCTTTGACTCGGATGAACTGAATGCATACTCCGGTGCAATGGTCAGTAGAGCCACTTCACCTTTCTTCATTGTTGCCACAGCCTTATCCAGCCCATCGATTACTAGCTCTGTTAAAATAGCATATTATAGCAACAATTGTAATAGGGAGAAATAAACTATAAAAAATAAGGTCAAAAGAGCCAAAACTGTTTGTACCTTCATCTGTCTTGAACTCAAACAACTCGCCTTCCTCATGACCTTTTCTTGAAAACATAGTACCATCTTCCAACTTTCCGATCAATTTCACTACATACATTCATAATAATAAATATCATCAGATGGTCTAAACTACGTATTCAAAGAAGACCTTAACGTATATCTTCCCTGATTCAGCACACACCTCGAACAACAGCACCATCATTTGGTCGTTCATATCCCTCACCCTCCTTCAAGATCTTCTTCATTACCTTCTTGTCATCAGTTACCTGTGACACAGTTTTCCAGGAGACCAGCTCTAAGGTAATCTGAAGAGAAGCGTTTGGAGGGATAGCACCTTCACCACCAGAAGCATGCTTGCCATTCTCCCCGAATCCATCTGAATCAGACAAAAAGGGAAGCTGAGAAACTGATATTAAATGTATTGCTCGTATAACCAGGTTTGCAAAAAGGCGGCTTACATTGTGGCTTGACACTCAAATGAACCTTCTCCCCTTTCTTCATTGTCTTCACAGCCTGCGACAGAGCAGGACAAAAGTGGCCTGCATCAGAAGCATTCATGTGTTAGGAGTTCAAATAGCTTGGATATTATGTGATTTAACAAAACACACAAATAAAACATGTTACTAACCCTCCTGGACGGTAAACACAACTCCATCAGCCTTTGAGACAACTCTACCATCCTCAAGCTGAGCCTCATAATTAACTGTATAAATAACAAATTAAAGCAGTAATTAGCCCCATGAAGCTACTACGTTGTGAGCCCACTAACAAAAACAATAACACAAGTCTTAAATTTATATACCTAGCACTTCATCAAGGTCCTTTGGATTCTCCCACTTCTCACCCTCAACAAGTATCTTCTTAAAGATACCACCATCCTTGCATATGTCCTTAACACTACTCCAAGATAACAATTCAACATCAAACTGGAGAGTGGCATTGGGAGGGATAGTTGGTGGTGATCCGGAAGCACCATAAGCAAGCTCAGCAGGAATTGTGAAAAGGGCATTTTCACCTTTCTTCATTGTCTTAATACCTTGGTCCCATCCTTTAATTACTTGGCCTGGAGAAGAAAGAGAAGAAAAGATGATATGAGACCAACCTTCACTGTTTGGCTTAACATAACAACTATTCCTCGTCAGTGGACCTCTACTGATTGGGAAAAAGCAAAACATTTCAGATGACAATCTGAGAACAAAGCAAATAACGAGAACCCAAACACCTAACTAGGCAGCAGAAATGAAAGATGACCAGCCTTCATCAGACATATTTCACTTCATTATCCATGTGCATAAAGCAAGCAATGAATGAGTGCTAAAATACCAATTCTAGTCCACACACATGCTAAACTAATCACAGGACATGTAAACGTTCGTATACTCTACAAAGATACAAGCTAACACTTCAGGATCATTTGGAATTTCATTCAACAAAGCATTGTACAACATTCTATAGGTGCAGCAGAAACTGACCTTGACCAAGCTTGAACTTGAAAGGCGTCCCTCTATCCCGACTAGAATCGAACTGAGTACCATCAAGCAAAGTCCCAGTGTAATGCACTGAACAAACAACAAATTCATCAATAAAAAAGGCAATGACAATCACATACAGTAACAGTCACTAAAGTTGAATGTTATTCGACTTATTACCTTCAACTTCGTCACCGTTATCAGGAGTTTCCCATCCTGCACCTTCCTTAACAAGCTTCTTCTTCAGGCCTTGCTTCCCGATCTCCTTCTCCTCCCCAACTTTCAAGCTAGGGCTGGCTCCGGGAAGATCGAAGTCATCGTTCATCAAGTCCTCGTCTCCGGCAGGAAGATCGAAGTCCTCTTCCATCTCGACACGCGCGTAATCAAAGAGAGAGGAATGTAGAAGCTTCTAAACAGGGCAGGCGCGAGGATTGTGTTAGCTTGGAGAGAGGAAAAGAGAGCGTGGAAACTGTACAGGGATGGGGTTTTAAGTAACGTACACACGAAGGTGGTTCTAGAGAGTTCTACGAGGGTTAAGGAGTTTTATTAATTTACTAATTTATATTTATAATGCTTACTATAAACTCTCTTTAGTTAATAAGGATGAAGAGCTTTATCGTTCTTTAAGATCCTCTCAATTCGAATTTTGAGTATTAGGCATTTAATATAGTAATTGAATTACTGAATGATTTAAAAAAAATAAAAATATAAATAAAAACTTATAAGGATAGTTCGAGAGAAAATACAGAACATTGAGGTTTTTGTGAAAAATAAAATAATAAATATTTAAAAGGATGAAAAGAATTCAATAAAATGTTGCAAAAAATTTAAACCAATTTCTAGGTTCGAACCTCACGTATTCTAAGTTCACTAGAGTAATTTCTTTCACGTATTCTAAGTTCACTAGAGTAATCTCTTTTCCGTATTCTAAATTCACAAGAGGTAATTTCTTTCTTCATATATAAAAATCGAGCCAACGATCTTTCATTTTTGTGAGAATTACCACATGTCGGTAGTTTTAAAGTTTGTATTAGTAGTATTGTTTTTTAAAATAAGAAATAGAATTACAGTTCTGAGTAGTGCTAAGGATAGTTATTCTAACCAACTGTTCATCAATACTCTCCACGTGATTGGTTAAAATTTTAAAATAAATAACTTCCCACATTTAGATATGTGGACCAATCACATGGAGAATATTGATGAATAGTAGCTTAAAATGATTGTCCTTATACTACTCTTACAACTTTAATTGAATCAAAAGAAAAAACAAACATGCCTAGACCTAAGCATGGCCGTGCTACTTGAGGGTTTAAATTAGCTTGGCCCGTCTGAGCAAGGTTTCGCCACATAATTTTAGGGCTGAATTTTAGAGCAAGTCCGACCCGCTTGATATNNNTGGCCCACATTCTCTTTTCTTTTATTTCTCAAACTATCCAACTTAATTTTATTTATGGAAACTACATATAAAAATGAAAAAAACTTTGTTGACTCTTAGAATTCGTGAACACTAAGAGTGCAGTCAATAGAAAAGGCGCGTGGGCTGCACTTTCAAGCCCACAGCCCACGCGTGCCTTTCAAAAAAGTCAAGACTTGTTCCCATTTGACTCCATAGTAGTAATAATAAGAAAACAATTATAACTCTTTTTCGATTTTACATGAGATATTGATGAGAATTTAGAACTCTTTTTTGATTTTACAAGAAATATTGATAAGAAACTAATATTATGAATTTTTATTCGGTTAAAAATATTTTTACCTTTCTCATTTACTATTATGCCCTTTTTCTCTAAAGAAAGAAATGTCGTCTTCTTCACTTTCCCTCTCTTCTATAAATTCGGAAACCATTTGTAGGGTTCTTGAAAACTCATCCACCACCTCTAAATTTTTACGACAGCCCCGTCCCGACATTGGCAAAGCTCCCAATCTTACAAAAGTACCCGAACTCATATTATTCATGTGCGTCTTGCTCCTTGTCACTACACTAGCTCACTATTCGTGTATGTGTTTTTCATCCCTTTTGCTTATATTTTGCTTGTTTGAAATGAATGTGATATAATTTGGAGTTAAAGTAAGATTACTTTGATTGAGGTGGATGAAATTGCAAAGTGATTATAGTTACATGAAGTGATTACTTGCATTTTCGTTTTGGAAATGATTCCAATGGTTTAAACCGAGTATTTGATGTTGTTTAATAGCTCTGACATTTTGATAGTTCATTTTAGGAGAACGAGTGGTTAAGTAATGGTGTTTTTCTTGTATTATGAAATGCGGAGTTTGCCTAATATTTGTTTGGACTAGTGATCTCTATGTGTGTTTCAATTAGGATGGCATGTGGAACATAACTGAGAGTGGTAGATGATGGGGAAAAGGAGTTCAAAAGGGCCAAAAGGCCATTGACTGGGTTTCAATTATTCTGGTAAGCATGTCTTCGAGTGTTGTTCATTATCACAATTTGTGTCATGAGCAGATAGTGAAATCTACTTTCTTTTCCATTTTGGCAGCAATCACCATCGATAACAAGAAATATCGGTAAATCATACATTACTAGTTAGTAGTAAAAGTTAGTAGTTATAAATTAATAGATTGTGTGTAACATTAATTATTTTTGGCTGGTTTTCCAGAAGGCAAAGCTTAGCACAATGTGGAATAGTCTGAGTCTGTAAGAGAGAGGAATGAAGGAACCAAGATGCATTCAAGGAGATGAAAGAAATTAATTCAAAGATTCCCAAACTAAATGAGGTATAAAAATTGAAAAATTCCAAGTATATCTTTAGTATGTGAAAAACTTTGTATGATATTAATGCATGCGCACATTGGTCTTCATTTAGAGTAGTTGTACTGGGAAAAGATTATACCAAAACATCAAAATTGTAAAATTCAGAGTATATCTTCACTATGTGAAAAACTTTGTATGATATTAATGCATGCGCACATCAGTCTTCATTTAGAGTAGTTGTATGGGCACATAATTACACCAAAATATCAAAATCGTAAATAATTTAGAGTATATATTGAGTATGTGTTTTACGTAATGAGTAATACGATTTTTCCTTTATTGGATATTAACATTAGTAAATATATTGATCCTCTTTTGTACCTCAGAGGGACGGTTATTGATATGATCCGGCCTAAGGTTCAAGGCTTGAATAATATGTGGAGCAATTGGTAAGATCTAGCCAAGGGAATCCTTATAGTTTCATCCAACTCAACAAGGAAATACAAGCAAGAAT
>NBIL01119182.1:0-10877 GCA_002752925.1 Viola pubescens var. scabriuscula | reverse complement strand
ATTGTGTTTTTCCAAGGTTTAACTACACCTGGGGAACTAAATAATTGGAATTACAACCTTACAAAAGTGCTGAGTGTTTACCCATTTGGAAATTTTATTGTACTCTTCCATTGTTGATTGAATCAATCTATGTGGAGGTTAAGGACACTAACATGGTTTTGGTGAAAACTTCCATACCATTGACAGAAGTCTAGGAGGGTTCTTTGCAGAAAACTTCCTTTTCTTCGATTGGAACTTGTCAGCTGATTATCTTCGTATTTTTGTGCAGCATTATTTTGCTAAGTTGCTAATAGTGAAGCTTTATGCCTAATTTTGTTTGACTATGCAGTTGTGATTCTGCTTTTCTATCTGGTGTCACATTAATGCTCTTTGCCTGTATTGTGTGGATGAAATTGGTGTCCTATGCACATACAAGCTCTGATATGAGGACAATAGCCAACGCTGCTGATAAGGTAAACAGGTTTTTTTGAAGAAAATTGTTAATTTAAATGCCTTGAAAAGTTGCAGGTTTCTTGACAAGAATCTGAATGTGAAGGGTGTTAGACTCCCCACCATTCATTGCATGTGCATTCTAAAACTGAGGAAGTTGGGGCAGAAGCTCGTCTATTTCTCATCAGTAGTTATTTTTGGTTGCTTTCAATGATTACTGATCAATGCAACTTTGTTGGATGTAATCTTGGATTTCGCTATTTAAGTCTGTCTTGTATGATGCCAGGGAGATGCTATACCTGCAGGTGTGGATTGCACAGTTAGCTTGAGGAGTTTGGCATACTTTATGGTCGCTCCCACATTATGCTATCAGGTATTGGTGATTTTCCTCCTGCAAATAACCGAGGAGGCCTCTATTTTCAGCACTTCAAACATCTTGCTGAAATAGTCAAGCAACACATCTATTTATAGAGTGATTAGTATACTTTCATGCATAAAGTTGTTTGTAATCAATTGCTTTCTCATTGTAGACAAATGTTTATCTTTGTTGTAATCTATGTCTGATAGTCTGATGGGTTTGGTATGTGGTCTCACTCATAGTTGTATGCATTGGTAACTGGATTGGTAACTGTGTGACCTTGCCTTTTTGCATTGTTGTTGTAGCCAAGCTATCCAAGATCAGCTTCTATCCGAAAGGGTTGGGTGGTTCGCCAATTTGTCAAGTTAATAATATTTACAGGTTTCATGGGATTTATTATAGAACAGGTAACTAGATTATTCATGCTTTAACACTACTTTCCTTTCTTGTACTAATTCTGTGATGTGAAATATGTTATGTATCCTTGGTTGATTGGCATTATTCTGCAGTATATAAATCCTATTGTCCAGAACTCACAGCATCCATTGAAGGGCGATTGGCTGTATGCTATTGAGAGGGTTTTGAAGCTCTCAGTTCCAAATTTGTATGTGTGGCTTTGCATGTTCTACTCCCTCTTTCACCTGTGGTGAGTTACATTTTACCTTCAATTTTATTTTTGTTACCCTTTTAACTTTTTTTTTAATAACTCATGATGACTTGACCCTTGACCCAGTGTATATAGATGAGACTCTTGCAATTGAGCTTTCTAAGATTGATCCTAGCGTTACCCTCCAGGGGAGTTCTATTACTACCCAATCCTACTCATATCACCCTCACAGGTGGCTTTTATACTTGACTAAGGAAGCCCTTTTCTTATCCTTGATAGCCTATCAAGATAGATGTTGTCTTATTTGTCGTAGAAGGCAGTTTTTCCTAACTAGTTATTGTGGAAAATCTCTATGATTAGTTTTGTCATGCACAGAGTTGCAATTCGTTTTATTAATTACCCTAGTGGGAGATGGTGGATCCAAAAAGTTCTCAAAACATCTGCCAAATACTTCCCTTGAGCCGATGGTGGTGATAACTTACCTCAAAATTATTCCCAGTTGAACTTTCATACTGATTACTTAGTGCTCAGATTATTCTGTTCTTCTGCATTCAGGGCAATCCTGTTAACATTTTCTTATTTCTGATAAGTGCTTAGTTCTCTCTCCCAGTGTGCACTTCCTATGTTAGGGATCATTGGTGAAATTGACAGTACGCTCACCCCTTGCCAAAGAGGGAATTGAAAACCATAATGTGGTTCATTCACTTGTGCAAGCTTTTACCTTTTTCCATCTCCATCAAATATATAATGTTTGGGGTGAATTTATATTTTTGAGCTAGATTTTGTACCCCTGACCTCTAGGAGGTTTTTGTAGCCCCTCACTGCAATCCCAACCCTGGCGGCTGTGGCTTTGGGGAGCATTTATATTATGCCAAATGTTGGTTCAAATATAAGGGGAAAAGAAAACTTACGCCAAGTTTTTAAATATAGGTTAAATATACTTGCTGAGCTCCTTCGTTTTGGTGATCGGGAGTTTTATAAAGATTGGTGGAATGCAAAAACTGTGGAAGAGGTAAGGCTTTGTTGATTTGACAACTTTTTCCTCTGATTATATACTTCGACAATCACATCCATCTGAAATTTGAAATTTTCCAAATGACGATCTGGATTGTGGCTTCCATCAGTACTGGAGGATGTGGAATATGGTATGTATCTTTGCCTGAAGTTCAGCAACTCTTTGAATAGTAGTTCAAGAAATTGTTGAGGTTATTTGCTTGCTTCATTGTTTGGTGTCGCGATGTACCATCTAATATCTTACGATTTGTATGTTCATTGGCATTCGTATTTCAGATGTCTAGCATTTTGAGTTTGGGGATTCTTGTTTATGTTTTTGTGTTTAAATAAACTTTATGCTTGTTATACTTTTAGAAGTTATATTTAGGCCGTTTTGGGGATTTTAGTTATTTTGTAGTCTTAAAGTTTGCAGTTGTACTTTGTTGCCTAGTTTAGGTAAAGAGTGTGAAAGGAAAAGATCTCTGCAGTCAATGCCTTTTCTAGTATATCGTGTGTGTTGCCTTGTCAGTTTGATCAAGAGGGAAGGCAAATCTAATATATGTCCGTCAACAATTGAACCATTGTTGCCATGCTTCTGATCATGCAAAAATGTTCACATTGCTAGTATGTTAGGGATTTATTCTACCTAAAATTTGATCAAATTGTAGGTTATATTTAAACTAGATAAGGCATTTCTATTTGTTGATCAAACTGTTAAGTATGAGTGTAAATGGTGTTAAAATTAAGATATCGAGCGGGTCTTGAATTTTAAGTCATTCCTTTTTTCTCTGCCAACTTGCATGGTTATTTTATGTGTCGTGTTGTTTCTGTAATGGAACCAGATGGGTTAGTACTATAGACGGACACAGTCCACACATAATTTGGTGTGGCTTATTACTGATAGGGTCCTACCTGATTGCAGCCTGTTCATAAGTGGATGGTTCGTCATATTTATTTCCCATGCTTGCGGTATAACATACCCAAGGTAACTTTCTTCTCTCACCCAAGAATTCATTTGCAGCCTGTTCAAAGACTTCATTTGTTTGCGAAGATGAATGTTTTGTCACAGTGGGTTGCTACCTACATAGTGAACTTAACATCAATGAGCTGTTGGCTCTTACTTTTTTTTCTAATGAACATTGCAGAGTGTAGCCGTACTCGTTGCCTTCTTAGTTTCTGCTGTATTCCACGAGGTATTATTGAGTTGAATTTTTCATTTATTTAGTTTCCTCGTGATGAGAGTATATTTGTTGTCTATTGAATTAGTTGGAGTGTTGTTTCTACTAGAGCATTGTTTCTCAAATTCAAGCATGATGAATCGTTAAATCCCTGTTTGTTCTTATCTAAACTGGTATGCTATGTTGTTGATCTATCTGCAGTTGTGCATCGCCGTTCCTTGCCACATGTTCAAACTCTGGGCTTTTGTTGGAATCATGTTCCAGGTACGAGAATAAGAAGTTCATATTTGTTAACCACAAGCAACACCACTCTGCGCACGTGAATGATGTTTAACAAAATATGTTTTCTTCTCTCTTTCTTAGGTTCCCTTGGTGGTGCTCACAAATGTTCTGCAAAACAAGTTCCAGAACTCGATGGTATAGTTTTCTTTCCTTCACTCTTACTTTTACAAACTAATCATATTAGCCAAATGTCTTACCTGCTTGAACTTGCATGAGACAATACAAGGGAAATAATTATCTTGACTGCACATTGTCGCGTTTATTTTACAGGTTGGAAATATGATATTCTGGTTCATTTTCTGCATTCTTGGTCAACCTATGTGTGTGCTTCTATATTACCATGACTTGATGAATAGGGGTGTGGATGTTGGATCAAGATGATAATCAGTGTGTTTGGCACTAAAATTCCTCTGGAAGTTAGAGAACTAGAATCCAACTCGTGCAGCGTTTCCGAGGGGCATTGGTGACCTTGTCTCAATCTCAAGTAACTTGATCGTGGAATTCACTTGTTGATGCAGTTTATGCTCGAGCAAGTTTGATGATAAAAACACACCCAATGGCATATGCCTTACTAGTAAGCCGATGTCCGGTTTTTGATTAATAATTAGGTTAGAATTGTAAATGGTCCACGTTCCATACTGTTGTGCGTTCACGTTTAGATTTTCTTCTGWTAATAGTCTGTATGAATTTTGATATTTACTCGGGTGCCTCTGTGCGGTAAGAATTCGTGCCTGATTCTAGTTTTTCTGAGTTTCTTTTTTCATTTGCATCCTCGGATTGTGCAGTTAAAATGCATTTACTATATATACGATCACCGCACACAAGATTTGTGCAGAGATAAACTGGAAAGTTGTGTTAAATTCACGAAAAGGTTATAGAATCAGCTCATTTTGGAAGTCTGGTGAGTTCCTTTAAATTTATCATAATTTACTTGGGAAATTTTTAACCTCGTGCTCGTGTTCAATAGTTGCTTTCCGGTACTTGCAAATTCGGTTTTTATTATCCGACAAGCAGAGATGAAATGAAAGTCGTACCCGCGATCTGATACTTTATAGTATTAGGATCTTGTAATTCTGGTTAAAACTCATTTGTTTATATTTTATGTACTAGATTAAGAGAAGTGGCAAACAACACAATGTCCGGAGATAATTGCAATGATTGAAGAAGTGTAGTGATGCAGAATTACATAAATACTTAATCAACATGGGCTGCACGTGATGGGTCGCCCAGTTGGATCCTCCGCGTCATTTCTCTTTTGACTAGTCAATAAATAGCTTTGGCAATTGACACGTGTCTGCATGCTTCCGGTAATAGTAAATTACTAATTAAGCTCAATAATCAATATTAGCTGAAAAATAATTAATTAGGTGGCTAATAGTAATAAACCCGTACACGCTTATGATATCCGTCCCAAACGAAAAATACCGCGCGAAAATCATTAATGTGAGCACGATGGATATGACAGCATATATTTTTGAACAATCAACAAAGTCGGCGACCTTCTTAAAAGAGAAACGGGTCGGCAGCTTAAGATTTCTAATTTTTCAAAACTCAAAAAAGACTTTTCTCTACCAATGTATAGCAAACAATTGGTGATTAAAAAAAAGAGAAAAAAAAATAGCATACAATTGGTAGCTTTTTATTTCATAATTTAATCGTCTATTATAATATTTTAATTTTTTCCCTCGAGAAAGAAACCATCTTTAATAATGAAAAATTAAATAAGCTCAAATTCGAATCTCTTAAATAGTATATTATTGTTTAATTATAATTATATAAACTATTTTCCATGAAACATTACTTATTCATCTCCATGCTCTTCTGTATTCTTGCTTCTTTAACTCTAAAAAAGTGTTGATTTATATAATTTTAAGAAATTAGATTAATAACATGTTAAAAATTAGAAATAAACGAATAAAATATGTAGTTTTAGAAAACTCAATAAATAATTTGCAAGAATTAGGGGTCAAAAATGTCAATTTCTCCTATTTATTTTATTTGGAGTTTCATGGTTTCTTCTCCACAGTCCATGGTAAGCTTCTGTACTCTTCACCCCATCTGATACCAACCCTTCAATTGCACGCTATGCTAAAGTCAGCTCCTTTTCACCGTTCACTACATCATTTTGGAAAAAGGAAAATTAGTAACTGCAAGAAGAAAAGCATAATTATCATTTATCAGCAACTTAATTCCATTTTTTTGCATTACCCAAACCGCCACACACACACACACCTCTTCCTTTCTAGATAGAGTTTGGAAAATGGAAGATTTCAGATCCAAATCATGTGGTGATGGGAGGATGCAAATTCAAACCTACAACCATGGATTAGCCGGCGGAGGAGGAGGAGGAGGAGGAGCAGCAGCATCGGTGGTGCCCACTTCATCATCAGGAGCTGTCAACGGCATGCAAGATCTCAGGTGCTATAGTGCTTCCTATGCATCCTCAGTGTACCCAACACAGACCCATTTCAGCAATTCGAATAATAATACTAATAATAATAACAACAGTAATGGTAATGGTAATTATACTGATGTCAAGTTCAAGAAAGGCAAGTCAACAAGTGGGGCTGTGTCAAAAAGCTGGAGTTTTGCTGATCCAGAATTGCAGAGGAAGAAAAGGGTTGCTAGCTACAAAGTTTATACGGTGGAAGGTAAAGTTAAAGGGTCTTTTAGGAAGAGCTTTAGATGGATTAAGGAAAAGTACTCTAGAGCTGTTTATGGATGGCGGTGAATGGGATTGGCTGGTGGAGAGTATTAATCGGTTGTGATACTTGCTATATTCTTCTTGTTGTTTTTTGTATGTTTTTTGATTTTGTGACTGTGCACTGTTCTCATGTTATTAAATGTATAAGAATGCTCAATTTATAGTATGAATCACGAAAGTTCTTATATTGCTCTGCTTTTTGTGTGTGTCAACTTTAGGAATTTATTGGGTCTTGTTGATTTAGAAAGTTTCCTGATGAGATAATAGTTGGAAATTTGCATTTTTTTTGTTCAAAAGGCTTATACCGTCAGCATTCTTTGAGATCATGCTGTGCTAATATGGAAATACTTTGGTTACAAGGTGTGATCTTGCTGTTCTGAGTTTGTAGGGTATGTCATTTAAGGTGCTTCATGTCCATAACACCTTCTATTAGAGTTTGGTTTAGGCAGTTAATTAGTATCATTATCATCACCCTGATTTATATGCTTTGGCTGGTCCAGATGGGGACTGTGTTTCCCATGTTAGTGGCACATTTGCCTATGAGCAGTTTGATAGGTTTGATGTTTTTTGGTGCTGGTTGTGTTGCTATATGCTCCAACTAGGGATCTTATACCTTTCCATTTCGTAGTTATCAATTTGTTGAACAAAGCAGAGCAGTCTGCATTCTCGTTTTTTTCTTCAAAATGTTTTTTTTCGAGGGTTGACAGAGCTGTATGGGTGGGGGATTCTATGATTACAAAAGATGATGTGGTTTTCTGAAGAAACTCTTTCAGGTGCTGAGAATGTAGAGTGTTACTATACAGATACATAGACTCAGTAGTATGTATGTCCTGCGAAGTCTCCGGAGAAGCCGGACTTAGCATCTTTTTCTTCTCTGAGCCAACAGGATAGTTTTTTTACCTTAAATTTGGTCTGGTGGTTTGAATATGTACAGTTTCATACTTCTCAAGACTGGATGTCCCCGTTTTCTTCTTCCAATTATTAAGGGTGAAGTTTCTTCAGGGATGTCTGAATAGTTAACCGGACCATTAGGCAGAGACTTGGTGAGCTGTCCTAGTTCATAGTTACACTCGCTCTCTTCTATTACTTGGTTCAATTAGGCATGTGCATGTGCATGTGCATGCCAGTGTGTTATGGGGCATCTCATGGTGTGATTTTTGGCATATATCTATATTGTGTAGGTGGGGCTATTGCGGCGCTAACAAGTTGGCAGTGATATATATCCATCTTACACCATTGATGTCTGATGGTGCCAGGAATTATTTCTGCTGTTAAAGCTAGTAGCTATGTCTTTGCTGAAAGTAGGTCCACCATGGCACAATTATTTGGGTCCTCTGTTTTGTTTGTTTCTGGTATGGTGCATGTTTTTGAAGTCTGTTGTTGAATCTGAATGGCAAGTCCATGTTGTTTGTTTCTTTCTTTCATGCATTGTTTCATAATAGGAGCAGACAAGTTAGTTAGTTACCCTGCAGAATTGTGCTGCACCCTGAATCTCTAATTCCAGTAGAGGGGTTATTTATAGGTTCTAATCTGCAAAGTTTGTTCGATGATTGTTTCAAAACTCTCGCTTCGTTTTCGTTTTCGTGTGATCTTTCCCAAATGTCCCCAATCCATATGTCATGGAGGGGTGATTTTAACAGCTAAGAACTTTATGATTCTGCAGATGAACAAAAAGGACACTGGATAATGAATGCATCACCTTCTCATCATAGTTGTAGTGCGGTCCCATCCTTTAAAATTGTGTAAACTGGGGCAAAAATTCACTTCTCAATTCTCATACATTTTATAAATCAAGCTCAACTAGTCTACCAATTAACAAGAGTAAAGTTTAGTTAATGGCCGGGTCTTGATCTGGGCTTTGGGCTAGGTTCCCATTGTTTAGTTGCTTGAAGCCTGGACTGGATTATCTTTTTTAGCTGGTTGCATTTCTGTTTCCTGTAACCTCTTGGGTTTTGGGCCTTTTGGCACGAATGAGAAAAGAAAAAAAAAGTGGATCTGGGCCCACACTTTAATGGACCTTCGGCTCTGCGTCTGCGCAGCAATTCTTGGGTCCATTAATCAGTTATCTTTGGTGCTTGCTTTACTTATTTAAAAGTAAAATCAAAAGAAACAGGTCTAATAACTAATAAGATACTCGATTAGGGACTCCTTCCTACGTTTAAGTTCTTATTATAACATTTTGAAAAACTAAAAAAAGATGAATGTTGTGCCAAAATAAAATAAAATGACTCAAAAGCAACCAGTAAGTTGAGTTGTTAGTTCTATTTGTTACACTTATCTACTCCATTTGCTTTATGTTCGTCACACTTGTCGCTTGTCGTCTATCTTAGCCACAAATTATTTGGCTGGAAAGACGTTGGGCAGTTGAAAAAATAACTCTGGTTGGAGTCAGCCCATTTGCTTTAACATCGAGAGCTACTGTCTTTTTTTTGTGGGGTCCAGGCGACCGTGCTCTTGCTGCATTCATGAGGAAACAATGGAGTCAAGTCGACGGGGTTCTGTCATGTTTTACCGACAATTTCCTTATAGAAGTTGACATAAACAAGGGCGATCTACTAAAATGCTCAATGACCAAACTCATTCGGCAGCACGAGCAATCTAGCACCCAAAAACAAAGGAGGTACACCCTATCCATCGATCCGTTCCTCTAAAGTATACAAGTCAAATAGTTCAGAAACAGAAAGGAAACATGTTGCTGACAATCGTGGAACACCAGGTAAAATTATTGAAAACTAAGCCATACACTTGAAAGTTTATATAATGGCAGGCCGGCCTGCGTCGCCGTCAAATAATGTAACTTTTAACTCAGAGTAGTAACAGAAGAATTAAAACCATACAAATGTAAACAACAGTTAATCTATTTGAAACATGTGACCGAGTGTTAGACAGACATGAACACACCAGCATTTGTACGTAGCCATATATAAATTTCAGGAAAGGAATTCAGCTCTCCAGACCTGTTTCGGGAAGTTTTCCATGTGATCGGTCGAAGAGCCGTGAGCGTGCAAATTGAAAATCCAGAGTTTTCTGGGCCAGAAGCCACAACTTTCAAAATGTTTCATTTCACTAGAGTGTAACAGCAACACCAACATCAACGCATTCATGATATACAACAACGCACAGTGGAGAGCAGTAGGCACCTAATAATGGACCTTCTCATCACCATCAAAATTCAAACCTTCAATTCCCTTTAGCGCAGATTCATATGCCTTTATATGTGTAGTATTTCTAGCAGATGAAGTACGCCTGGGCTCTGAAGTCCCAAGAGGAGGACTTCTTTGTCCACTCGAAATCTTATGACCAGCTCCTGGGCTTGCCTCAGTTGTGCGTGAGCGTTGGGGATCCGTCTCGCTTCCAGCAAACACATCACGACTACTGGAAACAGCAGCAGCTCGCCTGGATGATCCACTTGGCCGCCCAAAAAATGTGGAGCTTGTCACCTACATTCTCCAGGCATAATGCAAATTAGATTTGAAACAGAATGACAAAAACATGATAACTGCAAAGTTGTTCTGTGTAACGTTAAACATTTTTAAGTTTCTAATCCAGTATTACATTTTAAGTTTTTCTACAGCTACTCTTTTCAAATGCCCTTGAACATCACATGGTATTAATCATTTCTTATACATCAACATATGGTGGATAAGAAATCAATATCATACTAACTGATGTGGCAAAGTTTGTGACCCTAACACTTAAAAGTAAAACCATTTAGTTTTTGCCACTTGTATTAGACTATAAACTGTCTACTTTAGGGTATGTAAAGCTTAATCCATTTAAGGGTAAATCCTTGACTACAAACTTTTACAGTGTTCAGTACTTAACTAGAAAAGCTCAAAGACTCAAATAGGAAACATAATAACGTTCCAAGTACTAATAGTGCAATTATCCCTGCACATAACAAACCTGCAAAGTATTGGTGTTTGCAGCAATATGGTCGTACCAAAACTATCAGCACAATTAAGCAAGAAGAGATTCGATGGAATTACAGGAACAGAGAGTTTGTGGAAAGTCTGTGATTGTGACAAATCCACATTGCATTCATTGACAGCTCGATGGTATCACGGGATAATAATCACAATAGCAAGTGGACAAGAAACTAAAGAAAGCAAAGTTGACACATAAAATTGGCAATTTAACAGGCCGTAAATAAACAACAAAAAAACTCCATTCAACCTATGTCGTAAATATATTCTAGTCATGTATTATATTGCAGCTGAGCTTTGAAAGACAGGGTGCATAATACATCTGAGCATCTTACCATAGGATCTTTAGCCGCTGAAGTATCATTTGGAACAGGACTTTTCTGCTTTGAATAACTTCCAG
>NBIL01119177.1:0-12163 GCA_002752925.1 Viola pubescens var. scabriuscula | reverse complement strand
CCAAACCAAATAGATAAGCACCAAGAGAGCTTACAATGAGAGATAGGAGGCTAAAGCACTCAACTAAGTTTCATCAAACTATAAGCCAACCTTTCAAAATGAAGGGAAAGAGCTACTTATATAAAGCTTCCACTAGTGGCATACCGCTAAGGACTTGTCCTTCAAAATCTTTGGGCAGAGATAAACGGTATGCCGCTAGTGGCTTGGCGGCATACCGCTAAGGACTAGTCCTTCCAAAATGTGCTTCAAAGATAAACGGTATGCTGTTAGCGGATTGGCGGCATACCGCTAAGGACTGGTCCTTCCAAAATGTGCTTTAGAGATAAACGATATGCCGTTAGTGACTTGACGGCATACCGCTAAATATACTTATTCTCCAATTCTCCACGTCCTTCGATCATCAAAAAGTCATGGTTGATTAGTTCTAAACGCGGATCACTATATTATCAAATCAAATCTAGTCTCAATAAGCATATATATTGATAATGAAATTTATCAATAAGATTCTTCCAAGTTATAAATTACAAAAAGCTATCACAAAAGTAAAAAAAAAAAAACAAATCTACTAAAAGGAAATTATTGTTTGGTGATCTGTTCGGTTTGTCTGAAATATGATATTTGGGTGGCCATAATGTCATTTCTCAAGGGAGAGACTACTATGGTTTTATTTCACTACTCCTTCGCATTTGCAGACTCTCTGAGTCGTCGCGACTTGGGTGACCTAATTGTGTATTATGCACCTTTAGCGACGGCCAGTGAGCCTTTCACTCTTGTCCCAAGCACCCCAGCAAAACAGATAGAGCCAAGGTACTCTCTCTTTCTGCACCTTTTAGATCTTCTTGTTTTCTTTTCTTTTCTTATTGTTTTTGTGAAGAACAGATGACTGGATCTTATTAGTGCAGTTAAATGGATTTTTGTTTGTCTTTGATTCTAAATGTAAATGGTGGAAGTTGCTTTGAATCTGTTTTCAACCTGTTTTCAGATTGTATGACAGCCAATATAACTCATTTGTTAGTTTGGATTAAAGCTAACTTGGTTCCTGTCAACTAGTAGAAACAAAAAGGAATGGCAAGGAAGAAGAAGAGTGCCCAGAAAAAGACTTCTGCAAAAGCAAAGCCTGTCCAAACAAATGACTCTGTTGATAAAAATGCTAGTCAAAACTCTGGTTATAATGACTTCAATGGTGGTGCTGCTGGGTTCCGTGAAGTTTCCTCTGAATCAGAGTCTAGTTCAACATCCTTGTCGTGTTCCAGTGGTAGTGGTGGATCTCCCCATGCTGCTGTTGGTTCTGATGAGTTTGCGAGCAGCAAAGGGGTGCAGATATCAGGTAGGAATGGCACTCGGCTTCCAAGAAAAGGTAGAATGCAAAAGCAAGTTACGGCTGAGAAGTCTATGCTGACTGAAGTGTTGAATTCTTCAAGTTTGAATAGAATGCAACATCAACATTCTCAATGTGACAAAGAAGAATTGAAAGCCTCCCTAGACGTACGTTAGAGTTTTTGACATTTTGTGATACTGTCTCTGTGCATACCTATGCATAGTTGGATATTTTCTTAATTCTTGTTCTGAATAGTTTAATGTGTTTTCAGTTACTTGCTATTGTGCTAGCTTTAATTTTTTTGAATTCCTTTTCCAGGTGATTAAGAAGGTCATGGAAATGGATGAGGCTGCATCTTTCAGGATTCCAGTGGATCCTGTCTCTTTGGGAATACCTGTAAGTATTTTTTTTCTTTTTTTCAAGGATGCTATGATGGTAGTGTTTTGTCACAATAGCAGCTGGGATAATGTGTGGTAGACATGGTATAGTCCACATAATTGTATTAGTGTATGTGTCTTGCATTCCTACAAATCAAATAGATGTACAAGCATTTCCCATGAAGTAAAGAAATGAATTTATTCTAAATTTTATTCTGCATTAATCTGAATTTCAGTATATGGTTAATTGTTGAAGTATGAATTTGATTTCGAGGTGTAGCTTCGCAGAAAAAGAGAAGAACATGACTGTATGTGATGATTTTTTCTTTTATAAAATAAGTCTTTGAAAATGCCCTTATGACACTACGAGTCTGTTGGTCTTTCCCACGGACTACAAGGTTTCTTTATTGCGTTCTATTTTACCTTCGAATTTAAAAAGAAAAAACTGTAACAGTACAATATTCTGCATCAATAACAATGTTTAAGTGGTCCATTAGGTAACGGTAATGCCTATACTAGTGAAATCTTTTGGTGGCTTGTGGCTAGGTACATTTTGCATGTCTATGCCATCATATATTTATGTTGGGCATCTTATCTAATGTTCTGTTATAGACTCTGTCTCTCTTTATCTCACCGTCCCTCCCCCTCTGCATGTTGTTGTTGTGGGGTATGCAATTGCAAGCAGGATTACTTTGATGTTGTAGACACGCCAATGGATTTTGGGACAATATGCTGGAATATTCAAAATGGCGTTAAGTACCTAACAGCAGAGGATGTATATAAGGATGTGCAATACATTTGGAACAATTGTCTCAAGTACAACAAGAAGGGTGACTATATTGTGTATCTTATGAAGAGGGTGAGGAAGAAATTCATGAAATATTGGACTGCAGCTGGATTACAAAGTGAATCTTTGGGGGAGTTTAGTGGTATTAAGCTTGTGTTCTAAGTTAGTTTTCAGGCATTTTTGTTCACACTGGTCCACGTGGCTAGTATGCTTTCATGGTTTTCTTCTTTTTAACTTTTTTCATTTGATTTACCTTCTGTAGGAATTCCTCACCCACTGCCTTCAGATTATGCTATGAAGTTTAGCCAACATGATGTAATTTCTATGGTGAGCCATGTGGTAGGCAGCCTCTTCCAGATGCAAGAGAACAACTCTGGCGTCATCCAGTCCCAGTCTCAGAATCCTATATCAAGCTATAATGAACATAATCCGTTGCACAAGCCTCAACCAAGAGTCAACCAACCTTGTCCGTCTTACAAGGCTCAACCAAGCACCAATCAACCTTATCGTTCTCATGAACTGCATTCAATCAGCAATCAACTGCTTAAGTCACATAAGCCTCAACCAAGCATCAGCCAGCTTCATCAGTCTCAGAAACCTCAACCAAGCACCAATAAACCAGCACAGGTTCCTCAGTTGCCGGTTGATGCAAACAGTACTTATACAGGTAAATCATACCTAAAAAACGGAAGATGAATGTTATTCATATATATTTGTATCTGTGTACTTCTGCTGCCTTAACATCCATCCTTTTAAAGTAAATAAAACGTCTGCTATGGATGTGTAAGTAATACTACCATGCATGCCTACATGTGGATTACATTATTGACTGTTGTTTTTTTTTTTTAAATAAAATAAAATATTGAGGTATATTTTCTTTGTACGTTGCACCTTTAAAATTATAAAGTTGTGTGGTAGATAAGTAAATAAATATATCATGCAATATGTGTATGACCATGCATATTGATATTGGTTACGGTATTGAAACTCTTATATTACCATAAAAAAAAAATCTTCTTCTGTTAATGGTTTATTACACAGATGTAAACTCTGTTTTCACAACAAATTCTTGCAATTTACTTTCTGCGTAGGATTTCTCTTTTCACTAAATTAATTATTAAACTTTTTTTGGCTTAGTGATTAATTTAACCTTTGTGTTTGTCATAATTTCTAATTAAGCCCTATGTTTACTAAATCTTGTATTTCCCCCTATATTTGTGAATTTGGTCCAATTAAGTCATTCAAGCTGAATTAATTTTCCAGGAAATACTCTTTTTGAACAGTGAATAACTAAAAACAACCCTGTCATGTCTTAAAATAATTGCTATGTATGAAAAAAGTGTATTTTCTGGAAAGTTAACTCAGCTAAAAGGGCTTAACTGGACCAAATTCACAAAAGAAGGGTAAATACAAGTTGAATAAAAGTAGAGGCTAAATATTTGACAAATGCAGGGACTTAATTAATTATTAAGCCTTTTTTTGTTTGTTTAGTTTGTGGCAGCCTTTTTCTCAGTAGAAAATTCTCACTTCATTCTAATGATTGCACTGCAATTCTCAGTAGGAAGCCAAGTGCATCAAGATAATTTTATTGATAACCACCGACAATCTCTAGCCCCCCCACCAACCTACAGCCAGCCTTGTCAATCGCCTCAGCCTCAACCAAGTACCAGTCTACCAACGCAGCCTTCACTGTCACAGGCAGATTTGGAAAGCAATTCTGCAGGTACTTGTACAATTCCGCCTAGAAGATGGTGCTAGCTGCAATAGAAATTTAATGCCCTGTCCCTTGTACAGCGTGTTTAATTTTTATATTGCAACAGGATCCATTTGCTTACCAATATCAAATTTAACTTTCTGTTGCATCTAAAGTACTTGTGCTTTCATGCATTATGGAATTTCTTGTTTCCGTTTTGAGATTTCTTTTGTGTATGTTGATTTGATTTTGCAGCTCATTCTGGCTTAATGCATTCTAATGTCTGGACTATGAAGCGTAGCAAACACAATCCTATTCCTAAGAAGAATGGTACAGTTGGTAGCCAGATGCATCAGCTTGATTTGCTCACTGCCCAGCTCCAATCTCAGATGCCTCTATCAACTAACTGCCCACCTCATCATTTGCATCAACCTGAGCCAAATATCAACCAATCTCCACAATTTTCCCAGTCAAATGCTGCCACCAATGATGATTTTGCAGGTATGCTGCTTCTTGAACACATACAGGATTGAAGATTGGTTAAAAATCATCAAAATTATGGGAGATGTGCGCTGCAATTCTTCTCTCCTTGCTGCATATTTTTATTTCTACGATGTTCTTTTTTACATTTGCTTGACATACAATTTAGTTTGTAGTGGAATGATGCAGTAGAATATGTTCTTGCACTATCCTAGTATACACATGAACTGATTTTTCTTGCTTCAACCTGTACCTTGGTACTAATCTGATTAGGTATAGCACAAGTGCTCGCTTTACATCTTTTAAGACCAAATAAAAGTGAATAATTGACGTTATCCATCTGCTCTAAATAGTTGAATATAAGAATGTGGCTTCAGATATACATTCTGATTTACTTCCATGTGGAGACCTTTTTGTTCCTCTTTGGGAAAGTTCTCTTTATTCTCCCTCGAACTTCAACCCCATATAGCTTTCTTTGATGTTTTGACTGGGACAATTGCCTGAACTTATGTGTGCATATTAACTCTGACCGGGGGACAAAGTTCATGTCACTTGTTAGTCACTTGTCCTTTTCATGTTATTTAGTAGAAAACCAATTTCATCCTGTTCTTTTGTCAATGTCAAGTGGAAAGAAAAAATAGAATTTAAAGGACAAACTATTGAGACAGAGAGATAGCTACATGAGACTTATAATTGGGTCTTGATTTTTTATTTTATCTTAGGCAAACCTCTTGCTTTCTCCCTCATATCATAGATTTACTTGAACTCTCTGGTTTTGGATGGGTGACTTTTATTCGAGCACCCTGGCATAATAAAGTTCTAAAGTACTGTGAAACACCAATGATTGATTTACTACCCGTTGTGGCATTTTACGTTGATGCTTGATTGAGGTGGAATGATGTATGAGCAAAATGTTTCCTTCCTGCAAAGTCAGGGTAAGGTCAGATTTTTTTTGGTGGATAGTGAAAGCTTTTTGCTCTTCACCTTCGGCATATATGAATGAACATTGGGTTTATGTTTGATTTTTAATAATTGATGTGGCCTGGAGGAGGTATGGATGGGCCTTGAGACCCAATTTGTTTTTCTGGAGACTTTTGATAAACACCTTGGGAGAAAGTGACAAGTGGTGCAGACAACAACAGTGAGAGAAAAGCTTTCATAACTTGTAGTTTCTACTGTAAAAGGTCTACTCTGTCACCATTAGGTTTCCCTTTAAGATTTTCTTAGTCTCCACTCTTATTGCTCTTAGCCCTGCAAGTGTCATACTTTACAAGCAAATGCTTGTCTAATTTCGAGGCTAAATCCCCTTAAACCCGTTAGAACATAAGTTGAACAATGAGCGGTAAGCCTATATTGCAGGTTTTTATTCTGGCCGGGAGTCATCTTAGTAATTCTATAAACTGGAGTGGTATACTTGTCCATTCTGTTGTGCAGTCCACTCTGAGAATCCTATAAGCTACTTTGAGAATTATGTGCTGGTCTATTCTGTTCTGTATGCTGGTTTGAAGAAGTGTTAAAAGGATTGTTTATCCAGGATATTGAGCCAACAGGATATTGAGCCAACAGCATTGGGGCATTGCACTAGGCATACTAAAGCAATTTTTGAGGTTCTAATGAGAGATCGACTTCAGTTTAGACATTTCTTACGAAGAATAACCTAAATTCACTAAAACTAGGTCGTCAAGCTTCAAGTAATTGGCCCTCTGAAAATGTCCATACTTGATAAATGAGCTTCTGTTTCAACATGAATAACCAGAACTTGTGGAGTGACACTCTAGAAGAATTTATGAATTGGAACCCTTGGGTCAAAATGATTTCCTGTTATCAGTTTAAAGTGCTGGTTTAATATGCGATTTCTGGTAAGGAGGCTGATCATTCTATTTTATATGTTATCACA
Source organism: Viola pubescens var. scabriuscula (assembly GCA_002752925.1). NCBI lineage: Eukaryota > Viridiplantae > Streptophyta > Magnoliopsida > Malpighiales > Violaceae > Viola > Viola pubescens. Next base: position 5,611 of record NBIL01119177.1, on the reverse strand, counting down.
ATGTAATGGTTCTTCTGCAATTTCTTTTTCTTTTTTGGCCTTGTTAAGAAATCCAATAGTTAGTTTGGGATCTGTAAGGTCGAGATTCAATTTGTTTAAAGGTATGATAGAATCCTGTCTGTTTGTTTCTCTGTCAGGCTGTCGTGCTTTTACTATTCAAGTTTTCATAATGATCGTCGAACTTCCCACCAGAGGAGATTTCCTAAGGGTTTTCAGCCCTGTAGTTGTGGTGGCAATACACAACTCTTGGGTCAAAGACTAGATATAGGTGTTTGGCAATACCTCTGTTCTAACTTCATGTAACCACAGTCTTGTCCATGAGTTGTATTTTGCAAAATCATGTCGAGTGCCACTTTCCAAAACACAACTTGAAACCACCCCCTGGCCAAATTGAAAGGACAAATTTATATGTAAGTATACTTTTTTTTCCCCTCCGTAAGTTCCTATTCTAAAACTTTTTCTACTCCTCTTAAAAATGAATCTCAAGATAGAACAAAACACAAAAATGTTAAAATCTAGGTCTTCTCCTAATTTTTGTTTGTATATAATAAAAGTTTGTCAATATTAGGAGAACAAATTTCATAAACAGAATGGATGGACTTGTTATGTATGCACTTGTCCTTTTGCTATGTTTAAACATCTACTTATTATATTTTATAAAGATAATTCATTTTGTTTGCCTTTATATTTGTAGCTTTGAGTAATATTTTTGTTTCATTTGTCAAATACAATTATTATACAGTAAAGCAACTTATAACCTTTTAGGAATAATATATACAATTTATAGGTTTCTCAATTTTACAGTTTGTCAGCACTTTAACAAAATGTTCTAACCAAAGATATCTGTTGTAGTGCAATAGTAGCTTTTACGAAATGCTTTAACAGTTTTGTCAACAGCGATCCTGTTAACAGCATATTGATGCAAATCACAGCAACATGACCTCAGGGGTCCTTATTTAATTCACATTTGATCTTTTGTGTTCTTTCAGTGAAAATGATATAATCCAGTTTGAGGAGGTTGTTTCTCTTATGGATTTGTACATTATGAAATCGCTACCCATTTTCTACTTCTTTGCAGAAGGTTCTCCTATCAACCGAACTACGAAACGGAAAAGATATGCAACCAGGAGTTCAGGAATCTCCTTGATGAGTAGCCCAACCCATCCTAAGCAGCAAAAACAATCCCAATTGTGCCCCGACCATTTGCAGCAGTCCCAGCAGAGCACCTGTCAGCCTCAGGTGCCTCACCAAGATGCCACTGAAGCTATTGTTTGTGGTCTCCATGCAGGTGCTTCATTCATCATTGTTGTCATATGTATTAAAACTAGCTTTTTTCTTTCTTTCTTTTGAGCTTGAAATAGTACATATGATCCTCCCATTGGTCATGCATGCCACTATGGACAATTATTGGTCTTTTTTATGTTGTAGCACATCTTCAGTTACTGCCTTCTAATAGCCGTGGCATGAGGCTGAATGGACATGTGACTAGAAGTGCAGTGGGCCCCAGTGGTGTCAATGTGAATGACAAACAGCGTCAACAGCCCGCACTAAGCAACAATCAACCTAACGAATCACAACTACCACAGGCAAGCACTAGACAGCCTGAGTCTTTCCAGCCTTTGGCCTCTGTGGATATATCTAGTTCAGGTATGCTGTTTGGCATGCTTATAACATTGCAGTAACTAGTCACAAGGAGCCACACAACCTAAATTACTAACAGAGTTTATCTGAATCCTCTGGGGAGAAGGTTTTAGACAAATTTTGTTTTTCTTGTTCCCTGTTTCTCTCTCTCCTCTGCTTTTCAGTGTTCTCCTGCTGACTTCTCCTTTACTGTTGTACTTGGCAACCTTTGGATGGAACCACTACTTTTTCTCATTACCTTCTTTTACTTGTTTTCAAATTTCATTTGTCCTAGGTTGCTTATGCCTTCTATTTGACCTTCACTATACCCATTTATTGCATCTACTTCTTCAATGGATCTTTTCAAATTACATTTTTTCTATTGTTATTAAAATATTTTGTGTATTGTTGAACATTTTTTTGTTTTCGCTTTGTTTATGTTACTGTCTTTAATGTTTCCCTCTTTCTTCACTGTGATATGTTATGCAGGAACGTCATCTTTCCCAGTTGTGAATCCCACTAGCGCAGTAAGGAAGCGTGCAGTAAGCAGCTCTGTTGATACTGACTCTGGAATCCCATTGCTTTCTAGCCATCCCCTGACTCAGCAGCCCTTAGGGAGTCACAAGCATCCAGATCAGTCAAAACAGACCACACTAATGCCATATGGACAACGAGGTCCTACAAGGTGCCACAAATCTTGGGACATGCCTGATGGGGAACGAATAGTTGTCCCCATCAACAATCTGGGGCAACCTGTTGGTCCAGAAGCATGTAAGCTTGGTGCCTTCCTGGGAACCATAGCACGGAATGGTGAGATGGCACCCCTTACTTTTCCAGACTGGTTTTCCGTGCCAGATGAATTTAAGGAGAACATGTGGCAATTCGTCCAGGTACCTAGAAATTACTTTTTTCTCAAGTGATAGATGGATGATTCAATACTTAACTTCTCTTACCTTCCACTGCTTTAGTTTCTTATGGCTTTCTTGTTTCATCATGAGCTGCAGGCAAAGTTTGACATTGATCCTTTGTGCAAATTTTGGGTACTTAAGAATCTAGCAGCCAAATGGAGGAATTGGAAAGCAACGTTAAAGGCTAACCATTATTATCCTCATAGCACTGATGAGGAACGTCTAAAGGATCGAAACGAGAGAGTCCTTCCTGATCAATGGCCAATCCTCATATCTTATTGGAGTTCTGAGGAGGTTCAGGTATGTGATGTGCAAGAGAAGATCACAAGATCTATGTTTTGATATTAACATGCCCTACATGGAAACTAGAACCACAGTCTATTTTTTATTCAATTCGCAGTTGCGCTCTGCTGTAAATAAGGCCAATCGGGCACGCCAGATGGGTAGCCACACTGCTGGTAGTAAAAGTTACGCAAGGATACGTGAGGAGGAGGTAAGCTTCTGTATTTTGGAAATCTATAATTGTGCACCAAGTATTGTGCATGTCACGAGCTTACTGTGTATTGACAGCGGGCAAAGAGGCCTGATGGGAGGGAGCCAACTAGAGCTGAGCTATACATAAAGACCCATACACGTAAAGATGGACAGCCATTGAATGAGACCGCATCAGAGATAATTGTATGTATTTTTGTAGTTTATAAATTCACATTTCTTGTATTCTTGTGCTGAAATTCCTGTTTTTTTATTTTAGTAGATGTAGAAATTTCTTCAACTTGTTTTGAATGTTTTAGTCGTATTGTACTGGGTGGTCTTATGATTCATACAATTGGTCACAAATTGCAGGCAAAGCTTCGTAAACAAGAAACACAAAGTCAGCAGACTTCGCATGGCTCCAGTGGCTGTGATGCATTTTCTAAAGTTGTAGGAAATAAAAAAAGTGGCCGTGTATTGGGTTCCTCCTCTGATGATATTCGGGTTAGAAGGCCAGCCCATTCTGAGATCATCAGGCTTGCATTAGAGTCCAAAAATTCTGCCAAGGAAGAGGTAGGCAAGGCGATAGATAAAATTGGGACTATGGAGCAAAGGTATGCACTCATGGAAGCCCAAGTAGCAAGGATGACGTCAAGCATGCAGAGTTTTTTTGACAAAATAGATGAACCATATAAACCATTGGCAAAAGAACAGGTACTGTTTAGTTGTTGGTTGTGTTGAATAAGATGGTAAAATTTATTCTGTTGCTATCCATGATATTTTGCTTTCCAAAAAGGTTCTGAATAACTCAAATGCTCGTGATTACTCACATCAGAGAGATGACCACTTCTCATCAAGTCACACAGTCTCATTTAATGAGGTGATGGCCCTTTCTTCTTGTTTCCATTTTATTTTCCTTACACTATGCTGTTATTTAGCCTTTCCCCAAGTGCGCAGGTTAACTGAAACCCAGTAAAAAAAAAACCAGAGAGAAAAGGTAAGAAGGGAAAGAAGTTGTCCATTAACTTTTGAAAAGTAGAATCTACCCATTGATTGATTGTAGGCTCGGAAGCCAATGGTCTCCTCGGTATTTCATGGATGTGGGTGATAGTACCTCAATAACTTGACCTATTGTTGTAGCTGAGTGGATTTCAAATGTGGAATGCTTGAAGGTGTCATTAGACTCATTACTAATTCACCAATTATGCTCGTTAAACAATCAGGGGAGCTGGTTATATATTAGTATCATTGCCTCTCCACTCTCCAGTGTCGTCCAATTTAATAATTTCAGTTTTTGCAATAGCAAATGCATAATTTGTTTGTTTGCGGAATTTCATTTGTCACCATTTCGATTTTGTTATTTGTTTGCGGAATTTCATTTGTCATCATCTTGTGTGCACTGCAGAGATAGCTTAGGAGACTCATGGTTGAAGACTGCATTCCATACGATCCAATAACCAAGCTGCATCTGTATAAGGCATTGCTTTGTAAGGTCAGGTGTAACTAAGATTGCGCGACTTTATTCTGTAATATGTGATGAAGTATGATAATACTTTTGCTGTAGGTTACTTGTTATGTTTATTTGGTTGGTTTAGAGATGAGTACTAGCTGGAAGGAATCATCCAAGCGATGAAAAATGGCCCGAGTTGGTAGAGGGAGACTGAATGTTGGCAGACTTTTTTTATCGCTTTAAAAAGATGAGGTTTCAGATTGGAGTGTCCTAGATTACATTTTTTTTTTTTTGGTCAAGACCTAGTTTACATCGTATGTTTAAAAAATGGAGAAAAAGAGGAAATAATGGCATTGATCATCTTTAAGAAGTTCAGTATATATCTGCCCTTTCTTAATGTAGTAAATCGTGAACAAGAACAAAGTCTTGAATTGTTTTGAAATAGTGACATCTTCATGATATTATTTCCTTTTGTAGTTTAACCACATCCCAACTCAAGATTAAATCACTTCCAAATTGCTAAAAGTTCTAAAATTGCTTTTTTCATTTCTTGGAAACTTCTTTGATGTAGAATTTTCATCTCTTCCTTTTCCTTGGTTGTCTACGACAATTTGAAGTCTAATGGATGTTAGGACACCTGAATAAGCCCCCTCTGTAGTTGCTTCTTTTCCAAGCTTTGTTTGAATGTTGCCTCTCCGATGAATCTTGAGAACTATCATGTTGATTGATGAACAATTGCATATCTTGCTTACGACATGGTTTCGATTTCTCTTCTTAATAAGAACTTGTTTTCGTTGACGTCCAAGGCTTGAAGCTTGATGATTGGTAATTTCCTTCTTGAATTCATATCAACACTTCTCCATAAAAATGATAAAAGGAAACTACCATCTGGGAAAAGATATATCAGACTTAACTTTTTGCCTCACTTTTAAATTAGACTCTAACTTTAACCCTTTACTGAATTGACTTCTAACTCTATGTTTCGTCACTCACGTTTGATTTTGACTCCATCTTTTCTTTCGTTAGTCATTTAGACCCCCGTTAGTCATTTAAAACCCCTCATCCCTAACTTTTCAACGATCTCCACTAATACTGTCAAAAAGTTACCGTCAGTTTAATTTGGCTCTCACATGCGAAAAAAATGATATAGTTTGACTAAAAA
>NBIL01119170.1:3289-13318 GCA_002752925.1 Viola pubescens var. scabriuscula | reverse complement strand
AGAAATATATTTTATAATTATCTTCTTCTTTTTCTTTTTTCTTTGATATATTTTCAGCAAATATCAATCAATTCCGCAAAGCGGACAGGAGAATTCTCAAAATAAACAATGAGAAGTTTTTGATTCATCTCCTTCCTAAAAGCTTAATGGCGTTTCAATCAGAAAGACAGCTTAGTTGAAGAAGAAGAAGACTGTTGAGAAAGTGGAGAACAACAACATATGGAACAAGTTCATGACGCGCCGGCATTCCACCCTTCTGCACCGCCTGACGAGGTTGTTATCACAATCTCAATCAATGGCTCTAGATTCTTTCTATTCTCTTCTCCTTTTCAAGTTTAAAATTTTAGGGTTTGTTGAGAAATTTGAATTGTTTTTGGACCTGTGTTTTCTTTTCCTTTGTATTATTCATGCATTTACTTATTTGCTATATTTGTGCAGTTGTTTGACATTTCAACCGTGGTTGATCCTGGCTATATAATTTCTTTGATAAGAAAACTCATCCCATCAGATGTGGCGAGCAACCGCAACTCTTGTGGAGCTCGAGTTGATGTCGGTGAGGATGTGAATGATGAACGATCGAATGGTAATCATGTGGATGCGAATGTTGGGGCAGAAGTACCGGAAATGTTGGAGCACCAGTCCAATGAGATGGACATCTCTGTGAGTTTTGACAAGTCTGTTAGTGAAGGAGGAGAGGATGGTGATTTGTGTTCTAGAAACGGAGTACGCAACGGGTTGGCAGGAGAAGATGTTTGGGAAGAGTGTGGTTGTGTTTTGTGGGATCTTGCTGCAACTAGAACTCATGCAGAACTAATGGTAATTAAGTGAGATTTCACTTCTTTTAATCTCTGTTAATGGTTCTTATGATTTTTGATCTTTCTAGCAGTGACACAAAGTTTTAGCTTTACTGTAACACTTGTGCTAGTTGTCAACTGAAATTGAAGTGAATCTCATCCTGACTCTATTTACAAGAATTTAGTATATTGTTTTCGCTTATTTTGCTAATGCACATTGAACCCAACTCCGTTCCTACTCCCTTTGTGTGAGTAACTCTGACTATGTTTTCATCAATATGCACAGAACTTGGTCTCCGTCATAAGGAAAACAGTATAGGCTAAGTATTACAGTTTTAATTTTCTCTAGCAGTGAATTTCTTTGTGTATGTTGGTTAAACAGATAATATCCAATTCACATGAATGACTTTTAACTTTAATTGTACAGGTGCAAAACCTTATACTTGAAGTGCTTAGGGCTAATCTTATGGTTTCTCAACCAGCTCGTGCTATGGTAAGCTGCATGTTGTCTACTGTCTCGGAATCTTTTGTTTGTAGGTTAGAAGTTCTTCCTACTCCTTTTCATTTTGTTTATAGATATTAGTTTTCTCCTTTTTAGGCTGGCTCATTCAGATTTGTTGCTTTCATGTCTTTCCGGGTCTTTTACTTATTGTTGCACTTCTTTCCTTTTTCCTTACTTAGGAGATCTGTCTCGGCATCATTGGTAACCTAGCGTGCCATGAAGCTCCCATGAGGCAAATTGTCTCTTCAAATGGGTTGATTGAGATAACTGTTGATCAGTTGTTTTTGGACGACACCCAATGCCTTTGTGAAGCTTGTAGGTAATCTACCGTCTTAAATTTGAGATATTATCTTCTTCTTTTTTGGATGTAATTGGAATTGACTTCCATTTATGGCTTTGAAAGTTCTCAACTCCTGAATCGTAGTGTTTGTACTTGAGAAAAAGGCAGTGTGTGACTTATTTGATACTACACGTGGTGTATTTTCTCTTGCATGTATTATAATTTATATGTGCTTTACTCTTAGCTTTTTCACACAGGTTGTTAACTTTGGGTCTTCAATGTGCTGAATCTATTCGCTGGGTTGAGGCTATGAGGTCTGAATGCATTCTATGCCGCATCGTGTGGGTTGTGGAAAATACCTTAAATACACAGCTTTTAGAGAAGGTTGTCTAGAAACTTTCACGTGATTTTTGTGTGTGCATGCAATCTGGTGTTAAACTTTGGCACACTTGTGATTGAGATATGAACGCTGTTTGCTACATCTCACTTACATAAGCAATCAGGAATTTTAATGCCACAGTTCGCTCACTACAACAGCCTATAAAGTCATTACCTGCATGAAAGTATGCATTTTCACCCCAGGTAGAAGAAAGGGCCTTGCTGAAATTCCTCCCTAGGGTCTATCTATTTCTAGTTTAATGATGATGAACCAACCTTGAGAATGTTACATAACTGTTGGAGTTAATAATCTTTGAGTATCCATTTTTAGTTTGTTATGAAGTGTTTCAGCTTTTTAATTGACCTCTTAAGAGCTTTATGATACTGTTTTGATTGAGTATCCGCTGTTCATGTTGTCTGGAAAAAGAAGCAAGCTGTAGTCTGTCATTACTCTTTGAGTTTCATTTTTTTTATGAAATTCCTGGAGATAACAATACTGGGTCTTAGGGTTATCCCCCAGGTCCCTGTTATATGCCAGATATCACCAGTCCCCTTATGCTTTGTTTTTGTAACGTTGTTTCTAAATCGGAATGAAACAGTTGGCAGTACATATATTTCCTTGGCCTTTCCATGAGTTTGTTATCCGAAACAAGAGCATTGTTTACCTCTAGATGACTTGTTATTTTTTTAATTCTAAATTTTCAGTTAGCTCTGTTTACAGTATCTGAACATCTGTGTTCGTCACATAAGAGTCAAGTTTGTGCATGTGGCATTATGGCATCAAGTTTGTGCATGTGATTTCAATTAGCTCTGTTTACAATAAGCCTTATGGCATCAAGTTTGTGCATATGATCTTGTTTTTTAATTTTTTTTTCTTCCCCGTTTCTTAGGATTAGTTTTATTAATCAACTTTTGTTCTTTCACTAGCTGAACAATTGTCCTTTTTTGAAAAGGGTGTAGGATTGTTATTAGCTATCATTGAAGGTCAACAGGAAGTTTCATGCACCCTTCTTCCATCTCTTACGAAGCTGGGTTTGCCTACTCTATTAGTCAATCTCCTGGAATTTGAAATAAGTAGATTAACTGGTGAAAGAGCACCTGAAAGGTATGAGATCTCTCTATTGTACTTTAAGGTTTGGAAAAATTAACATATTGCCTTTCTATACTTGTTCTACCTCTTACTCTTCAATGGAAAATGTTTTATGTAAAAACAAGTTAGACAACTTTGGAGAAAGTGGGCATGGCAAGTGAAGATTTAAAGCTACTTCATTGACTTTTCTTTGCCTCCACTCCATTAAATAAACCACTCATCATCTTCTATAAAAATGTCTAATTTTTTACTGACTTTTGGTGTATATTATTACCCTTTTCATGCATCCAAGTGTTTTATCTTTACAGTTCAATCTGTTTACTGCAGGTACTCTGTTCTTGATGTAATTCTTCGTGCAATTGAAGCTCTGTCCATTTTAGATGGCTATTCTCAAGAAGTTTGCTCGAACATGAAACTTTTTCAACTAGTTTCTGACCTGGTTAAACTACCAGAAAAATTTGAGGTATATTCTTCTTCTCCAGACCTTGTTGTACTTGATCCTTCCTACTTTCTAGTCAATGCTATGCCACTGCTGATCTGCTCGGTTCACATAGTTGAAAGTCTAATATACTATGCTGGACCAAATGTAATTGTTTCATGGGTATTAGGTTATACTAGTGAATCCAGAGCTGCTACCTTTCTTTGTTCTGTCACCTTTTCTAGGCTGTATCTTTGTTCTGTCACCATGGGCCTCAATCTTCAACTTTTGCAGAACATGAAGGACAAGTTCATTCCTTTAATTTATAATATTCATATTTTCTGATCCGTTTAATTACTTAGTAAAGGGAAATTGGAATACTTTTGTTAATAAAAGATCATGTATTGTCAGAGATGCACTTTTCTCGGATGCATTAAATTTGGAGCAGTGGGGTTTCTTTTCTCCTTGAGGATTTTTCTATGTTTTTTACATTTCCTATCTCTGTCAAGCTTAGAAAGCTGCATAGCAATGGCAAAAAACCTCTTAAAGTGATGGACAAGAAATCATTGAGGTTACAGATTTTCAGTGACACTAAAGGGCATGTGGCAAAGTAGAGATCCCTGAGTTCCATACATGTATAAAATACTGGCCAGATTATACTTCGGACAAGGTTGTGGAGGAGTTTGAGACTGGCACCGATGCAATTGAGTTATAAAATCAGAATAATAAAAAACGCAGACGAATTGAGTTATTTGTTGGGGCACTTGGTTCAGTAATTTAAAGTGTCATTATGCTGTACATCATGGTCTCCCTGATTGTGAATGCCTGTGCAAATGATCATCCCGCAGGTTGCCGATTCTTGTGTTGCTGCTGCAGTTTTAATTGCAAACATTCTGTCTGATGTACCAGATGCAATTTCGGGGATATCACAAGGTAAACAGTTAGTTATATTTCTTCTCTAAACAATATTGTCACCTTTGTGGCATATCCTGCTTGGACTAGTAGTTGACTCGTTGGATCTATCCAGATTTACCTATCATACAGGGTCTGCTTGAGATACTCCCTTTTGCTTCTGGAGATATAGAAGCACGAAATGCTCTCTGGGCCGTCATTGCACAGTTACTGGTTCATGTCAAGGAAAAGGAGATGGGTCCATCAGATCTTCATCAGTATGTGTTGGTTCTGGTAAGCAGATCTGACTTGATTGAAGATGATCTTCTCGACCGACAATTCGATGATTCCAGTGAAGAATCCAAGAGCTCGAGTGCTTCTGGCATCAAGGCTTTAAGCTTAGCTGTATCCTGTTTTCCAAGTTTATTGGACTCGTACGGTGCATGGATTTGATTTTAAAAAATTAATGCCTCCCATCTGTGTGGATGTTTACTTTTTATACTGTACACGTTTCTCCAAATTATCTTCTTCTTTTTCCCTTAACATTTGCCACAGCTTCAGAGGATAGTTGCCATTCTAAAGCAGTGGACTGCATCAAAGGATTGTCACGATGTGATGGAAGAACATTCGACAGATGTAGATGTTGGTAGATTGTTGGATTGCTGTCAGAAATATATTTAGTAAGCTCCATTTCCTTTCTTCACTCATGTTTGCACATGCATGTATATGCAGAAGTAGATATGCAAGCATTTTTATTCTTTGCTTAATGCTTATACAATACGCAAAATGTTATGGATCTGCGATGAGTGCATTTCTTTTAACAATAAGCGATCAATCAATGGGAATATGCTAAAGGTTAAAAGAAACCTATTTAGAATAATTGATTGTTTTTTGCATTGCCTTCTCCAAGGAGATTCAGTTACTCCCACAAGGTGCTTAGGATTTTATGTTAGCAATAGCGATCATGTACTGTAAAAAGGTTTGTGATGTTTTGGATATACCATGAAACCATAGTTGGGGACCAGCCACTTTTCGATCAGGTTAATAGTTAGTGTTCCTACTATTGTTTGATGAGAAGATGGAAGTAATGAAGCAAGGAAGCTTGAGTAATGATAACAATTTATCAATTGCATTTTTCACTTGTTAAACTTCCAAAGAATTGATTACGTACCAGCCTCTAGGGCGGACAGGGTGTGTGGTACTTTCCTCTACCTGAATATGGTGCACTAGAAATTTATCTCGTATGACGAAGCAATGGACTAGGCTTCTTACATTGAGGCATGGATTCTAATGTTTGCTTTTATTTTACAGATGCGCGGAATGCATGGAATGCTTGGAATGATCTTGAAATGCCTTGTTATTGGACTGTCATTAGTAGTGCCTGAAGCTTGGATTTGAATTTGATCCAGCAAACATCACAGCATGGTACTGAGACAAGTTTTAGCTAAGAGAGGGTTTCTCTGGCTCCTAAAAGAAACAAGGAAATCGACTACAGGACTCTGGTGAGAAGGTGATCTCCCCTGCCGATGTTGACTGTAGTAGAACATCAAAATTATAGCCTTCAGAAAACAAACATTCTAGCTGATGTATTGTGGTAGTACTTAGGAAAGTAGAAATGACGGTTGAGCTTACTCTATGGAGCTTTTAGGTCATGTGCAGACTTGCGTCTCTCTTGAATGTTACTGAATTCATGATGATTGCATAGTGACATGAAGTGTAGTTGGTTTAACCACAATATATTGTGATTCAACGCTTATGTTATCTTAGTTCGCCCATTCTAACCCATTTCTGCTAGGTTTTTCATTTTCTTTTTCTCTTATGATTATAAATCTAATTACGGGATTCAAAGTTTTTGAAGAGAGGTAGAGAGGATACCTAGAAATACCGGGGAAAAAAAAGAGGGAAATTGAAAAGGAAACAAGAAAGCAAACAAAAGGTGTTGCATAAGTACTACTTAAATCATATAGTTTACAAGAACATTCCCCATTTCAGTTGCAGGTACAAGTTTTATGCAGCAAAAATCAGAGAAATTCTTCAATCAGAGGCTGGTAGAAAAGCTTATAGGCCTCCATGACTTCAAGATACCATATGGCTTCTCGATCCGGGAACGGCGAAAGATCAACCATCTTATGAACCTTGAGAAAATACAAAAAAAATGATCAAACTTTTCAATTCAAATTGATAATATCATTAGTGTATAGAGCAAGGTTATTAATCTCGTACCGGCAGCCATCTCGGACTTAGTTCAACGAGCGAGATGTAACGAATACCGAAAATACCAACATACTATTTCGGTGTTGCGTCTCGGAATTGTAATATTCCTATAAGTATATATAAATCTCATCTTCTAACACTTTATATGTACACACTTTAGAAAGAAAAAATATCCAAATTATATGTACACACTTTGGAAAGAAAAAATATCCAAATTATATTATCTATTTCAAATAATGTTTCATTACGAATATGCTGTGAAGAGTCTGAAGACTACAATCTACTTATGTACTATGCGACATACAACTCTCGAAGGGATGTGACGTGAGGAGGGAGGAGACCTAATTCTGGGTAATGTATTAGTAGTATCGACTAATACTACTGCTAAATCTGTATTTTACATTAAAAACAAGGAACAAGGAGGGAAATAGTACCTTAATAACAGGGGTCTCACTCTCACCCATTGGAACAAAATAACTTCCAACTACCATCACGTACATTCCTAAATAAATAAAAAACGAGAAAAAAAGAAAGAGGATAATTTAAAATTAATTCAAATTCATCGCCGATGGCCCGACAGGGGGGAAGGAATACCTAAATCCCAGCGGCGACTGCTGAAATCGCCGCAGATAGAAAGCTCGATGATGCCGGTGCCGTCATCGAGCAATAAACCGCCGTTCTCATCATTCGAGACCAAAATGCCCTGCAATGAGAATCGCCATTTCAGTACTACTAATAAACATGAAGAACAACAACAGAAGAAGAAGATGTGGAACCTGTAACCAGGCGCGCTGGAAGAGGATGCCGCCGAGAGTGAGAGCGTTCTGAGAAGGGGTTTCACGGGCATCTTTGAGCTGGACGCACAGCAGTTTCAGCGCTGCTAAACTGTAATCCATCTCTTTTGTTTCGGGTGGAGAGGGAGGAAAAACAGGATCAGTTGCTTTCACGCCGAATCCAACAAATCCATCTCATTAGTCTTTCCCACTTTCGTATCAAAATTCACGATTTTCTTCTACCCCCCTTTTTTCTATCCCAAGAACAAATGTGAAAACGACGTCATTTAAAGTAAAAATCTATAATAATAATAATAATAATGATAATAATAATATTATAGAAAATCAATTTCAGGTTTGCTCCTATGTTTTTACTAAAATTCTAAATAGGTCCTTACATTACATAAATCTAAGTAAGTGCTCGTAACTACAGTGTAATTTTGTTCATAGATTTATGGTGTCGGGTAGTTATTTGCACAAATTAATGTTATTTTCGTTCTTATTTGATTAAATATCTAATTAACTATTTATTTTTCTACCTTTTTTTGAATAAACTGAGAGATTTCATTAAAAAATAGGTGAGTAAGGAACAGTTTTGCTGCGAGCAGCTCGGGTATGGTATTTATTTTTCTACTTAATAGGAATACTTAATACTCCCTCGGGGGCAAAATAAATGTCTTYCTCGCATCCCAATATTCAGTAGGGAACGCATATTAAGGAGGCCGGATGACTCACTATTTGACCCCAAAAAATTCCGTTCTTTTTTTTCTAACGTACGTTAAGTTAACGTACTTCTGAGAAAAAATTAGGGGCAAAATTATCTCAAATAGTGAATGTTCCGGCCGCTTTAAGCCACGTGCCGAAACAGTAAAAGTAAATCCTAAAATGACGTTTATTTAATCCCGAAGGGAGTAGCAAACAACTATGTGTTGTACTGTACACAACAATCTCACATTATATAAAAATAATATATAATTTTTTATTATTTATGTTATAAATGATCACTTATAAATTTTTTTATTTAACATGAGACTGAATCCGTCCTAATTATAATATAATTAGCTGAAGGTGTATAGTATAGTTGATTAATTTCACCCTCTAGCATTGTTCTTCCATGTCACAGTTTAATATGGATCGAAAAAAACTAAAAAAATAAATAAAAATAAAAAAACAGGTATAAAACTAACTGGAAAGTGGAAACAATCATCTTATTGATCCTCAATGCCATACACAAGAATACATATAGTGCAACAAAACTATAAAAGTGTACATGGTCCAATTAAACATCACTAAACCACTTACGTCTTTACTCAAATCACCACATTTTTCAAGAAAACTTCCACAAATTAATTAATTAATTAATTAAAAACCATATAATTTGAATGGATGATTAGAAGATAAGAGAGATGCCACTAGAAAGCAAACTGTCTGCCAAGATTTTGTTAGCAGCTTCTGATGGATGAAAACCATCCCAAAACACATACTCGGATGCATTTGCACATGTTCCTATGGATTTTGCATTGCATAATATTGCTGTCTCTACCAACCCAGTGCCACAACAAGCCTTTCTTGCCTCTGCAAATCCTGTAAAAAGATCGTCAAAAAAGGTAAGTTACTAGAACCAGTAGCGGTGGTGGCCAGTCTCTCAAGACCGAATTATATATTACCATTTTCAGCTGGCTTTGTGACAAGGTTGTAGAGAGGTTGGTAGATGTCAAAAACAACCAAATTCAAGCCAGGGAGGCTACTGTTCAGATTCTGAGATGTGACATTGAGCTTGTTGTTGAAAGAAACCGCGTTGTTGTTCAACTTGGCCACGCATTCATTACTATCCGATCCGAAAATCGTTACAGCAGCAGGCAAGCATCCAAGTGGTGGCAATGTTGTTACTCCAATTTTTCTTGCACCTAGAGAATACAATTCCTGAAAAAAGATTTTAAGTAATTTTCTCGAATTAATACCACTTTCAAGAATTTCAAGAAATGGAATCAAGAATCTTGTGTTGAGGATCTCACCTGGATGAAACTTGAGTAGGATTGCATCAGAATGTCAGAGAACTGATCAGGAGTGTAGACCTTGTAGAGCAGAGGATTGATGTAGTAATTCTGGAGGAAATCACTGGCTCCTGCACTAACAAGGTAGATTGCTCCAGATATGATTGAGGAAGCATTGGAATTTCCAGCAATCGCCGCGATCTTGGTCTGGTACTCTTTGTAGTACTCCAATTGTTTGCTCAATGGGATTGCATGCTGCACACACCAAAAGAACAAAATCAAGAACATGTCAGTGGAAGGAGAGACAAAAAGATCTGTTTTTTGTTCTGTTTTTGGAGATGAAGAGGAGATTACATATAGTTTTGCTGTAGTTTCATAGTAGCCACAACCACCAGATGCAAAGTTTGCTCCAATCAAGAGGTTCTTGTCTGTTGCCTTTTTGCTAAGATAGGCTGGTGGGTAAGAGGTAAACCCTATGTTCTCAGCTGATTTTTTAAAACACGAAGAAAAACAATGAGTAAACTATAGCTCAGTAGTAATTTCTATAAAAAATTTGCGAAAGATTAAGCATCGGGTTCAAGTCTGCTAGTCGTATTCGAAAAGGGAGAAAAAGAAAGAAAGAACTATTAGAAAACAACAATCACAAGACGACAATCAGAAAATTGTAGCTCAATAGTATTTTCTGTAAAATATAA
>NBIL01119147.1:0-20617 GCA_002752925.1 Viola pubescens var. scabriuscula | reverse complement strand
GACTCGAACTTCAGACCTAACTCTCCATCCGAGCTCGTGTTTATCCTTAATTAATCATGAATGATTGATTGCAGGAACATTGCTGATGACAGAGGAGCGGCGGAAAGCCATATGGGCGATTTATGGTATTGTTTAAACCTTAAACTCCAGTTCAATTCATTTCCAATACTAATAACAACATGTCACCCTTGAAAATCGAGACGTAATGCTCGTTACTCTGTACGAAGTACCACCGAATTCCAAACTCATGAAAACCGAATTCAGTTTGGTGCAGGAGGACAGATGAATTGGTAGATGGCCCTAATGCAGCCCATATGAGTTCTTCTGTTCTTGATAGATGGGATGAGAGACTTGAAGACATATTTGATGGCCATCCTTATGACATGCTTGATGCTACTTTAGCTGATACACTTTCCAAATTCTCATTAGACATTAAGGCAAACTCCTTTTTCTTTTCTGTCACTTTTTTTTTTTTAATGTTTTTCTGAACTATCCAAATCTGATATATATTAATATGTATAATACAGCCATTTAGGGACATGATTGAAGGTATGAGAATGGATACAAGGAAATGTAGATACCAGAACTTTCAAGAACTGTATCTTTACTGCTACTATGTCGCCGGCACGGTCGGCCTGATGAGTGTTCCAGTCATGGGGATTGCAGAAGAGTCCCCTGTTTCTGCAAAAGCCATTTACAATTCAGCACTTTACTTAGGCATTGGGAATCAGCTCACCAACATTCTTAGAGATGTGGGAGAAGAGTAAGTTACTACATTACATTTTACTTACGCAGAGGTTGGACTCGAACTCGAGACTGTGCCTACATTATTACTAATATATTTTCCTTTTTTTGGGGGGGTTTTTGAAGTGCTTTGAGAGGGAGAATTTATCTTCCACAAGATGAGCTTGCACAGTTTGGGCTATGTGACAATGATGTCTTTTCCAGAAAAGTGAGTGATGGATGGAGAGAGTTCATGAAACAACAGATTACAAGGGCAAGATTCTATTTCAACCTTGCTGAGGAAGGAGCATCGCAGCTTAACAAAGCTAGTCGTTGGCCGGTATGTATAATGCAACCCGATTTAGTCATCATCTTATCAAAGTTAACTCTACAATACTTGCGGGATGAACTTGCATTAATGAGAGAAGTTATGCTATTGGAAGTTTTTTCATTTCTCCCATCTATCATTTGCAGGTGTGGTCATCCTTGTTGTTGTACAGAAACATATTGGATGCAATTGAGGATAACGATTATGACAACTTTACTAAGAGAGCATACGTTGGAAGGACTAAGAAGCTTCTCATGTTGCCCTTAGCATACACTAGAGCTCAATCAATGGCGCCCATATAGTTATTATCTTTCATACCAACATTTATTTCCGGCTGCAATTTTGTGCTATAAATGTTTGTAAATCTTTTACACTCAAACCCGAAACTCTGCTGTACTTTATCACCAGCGGGCAACCACAAAGTAGCTTCTTTGTCGTCCCGTTTGGCATTGGACTTGGTATGGTGTTTGTTTTCATTGATTCTATTGATATATTGAGCACAATCTTTTTCATTGATTTTTAACTTGTTATCAAAATTACCAAAATAATAAAAGTAATAAATAAATAAAAAGATTATGGGGAGAGGGAAACACCAAAAAAGGAGAAGAAAAGAAAACTTGATTAGAACTGAGAATGGTGAAAAAGGATAAGAACAAGCATAAAAGTTAACTCACTCTCTACAGTCTACATATCCCCAACCTCCAAACAAGCATCTTTCTACATAAATTAACCCAAAAAAGGAAAAACGAAGAAAAGCAAAACCAAACCAAGGAGTGAAAGATGCCACATTGTTTGCTGGAAACGGTACTTATGCAGCTACTTCTTCGCCAGCTCCACAGCTTCCTTTGTCTTGCAGAAATCTGATGCGTAATCAACAATCCAGTTAATAATCTCGGAAGCCTCACCTGCTCATCATCTTATACATCTTCCACCATCAACATCCACCGCTATATGAATTCATAATTCTAAATTTTGAATAGCCCTCAATAAGTAAGCAACCAAGGAGGCACCGACCAGGGGTGTATCAGCAATTTTGATGCGAGCTTGAATCACAGGAAGTAATCAGGCGTTCTCCTTGTAACATCTGGCTCTCCTCTCCTTGGAGCAGGCTCAAACTGCAAACAGTAAAACACAAATGTTGAAGCAAAGATATTTCATATAGAGGCTGTTTTAGTTAGTTTTTCAATCACTTTCGTGAAATCGATGCTAGCAACATAGCCTGTTCTAAAGTGTTAAGAGGGACCAACCTGAATGAAGGTGTGGGCCTTGCAGTCATCTACCTCCAGAATAGAGGCCATGTTTCCACATCGATAACAATAATTGGGAGCACTAAATATGGTAACCACTTTTTGTTCCTGCCAGAAGAAGCGCACAATCAATCACACAAATGTCACAGCCCAACCAAGAACAACAACACTACACATAGCATCAAGGGAGAGTAGTTACATGACCCCA
This sequence comes from Viola pubescens var. scabriuscula, assembly GCA_002752925.1. Classification (NCBI taxonomy): domain Eukaryota; kingdom Viridiplantae; phylum Streptophyta; class Magnoliopsida; order Malpighiales; family Violaceae; genus Viola; species Viola pubescens. The sequence continues at coordinate 18,111 of NBIL01119147.1, read as the reverse complement.
GTTATATCCTTCCATAACCAGTTGATGAGCTCTGGCAATAAGTTTTAAGTTGTTTGTATGGTTAAATTGCTCCGAAATGTCCTACAAAAACAAAAAATCTGTAAGCATGCTTAGAAGAAAAATATGTCCAAGGAATAACTGTGAACAACAAGGAAAGATTGGATATTTACTTGGCCAAAGGTATACCCAGCACCCCTAGGAGAGATGCCCCAACCACAGCGATCATCAGGGTCAGACCACAAAAGATCACACATAGGACCCTCATGGGGAACTTCTTGAACACGGTCAAAATTACGGATATTATCAAGGGTTTCGATAGAGGGTGATAATCCACCATGGAGACAAAAGATTTCTGACTCGACCTTCAAAAGAATCATAACAGCAACAACTCTTGTGAATACTAAATTATACATAAACTCAATTAAGCAACAGTTGTTAACCTCAGACAATACTCACCAATGCTGTTAGAGGGAAATAGTCAAATAGATCTGTGAAGATCTTCCATACACTAGCATTGCCATACCTGAAACAAGAAGGATCTAAGTCTTTGTATGCTAGTGAGAATTTATACAAAATTATGCAACAAAAGCAGCTGTTCAAATCACCCACTGTGAGTGGGTGAATAATTTTAAGTTCAGCATAGCACTCCAGTTGTTTTCTTTATGTCAAACTATCTTCATAGACTCTTAGGAGGTAATAACTTCATGCTTGTGCATATTGCAGCAGCACCAATCAAGCATCTTATTAAAATATATTGGTATTAAATTATCTAAACTGAAAGAAGAATCCATTATGCAAGTTAACACATCATTCATAAACTTTATCTCATCCTATTGTATGCCAAGCCAAGATCTTATGCGGTCATTGTACAAGCAATACTTATGTACATGCAAATGTGAGTAGGCCTTCAAAGTTACAAAGCAATTAAGTATTTTCAATAAACTAAAAGTTCAATGAAACTCACTTCCGAAGGCATTCATCATAAAACCCATAAACTTGAGTAATCTGCAAAATATGAAGGGAAAAAAAACAAATGATAACTGGTTTGACTAATAAAAATGCGATAATCGACATAAGAGTTATAAGTTATAACTATACAGCTGTTTACAGGAAAGAAACTGAAAATCTTAGCTATGATGAAATTTGTAGTCATATGGTCAGCCTCATAATTTCAAGTTACGCTAGGGGAACAATTATGTGTATACCACGTAAGTTGAGAAACTAAAAGGAATAGCATTCAGGACATACCTGACGACTTTCATGATTTCCCCTTAGAATAGTGAGCCGTTGAGGATACCTTACTTTCAGAGCTACCAGAAGCTGGATAGAAGAGTTTATATAAGTATAACACAAAAATCTAAGACTTAGAATTAAATGCATCAAGGAATGTTCAAATGATTCCACTTAGTATAGCATTCACATTATACTTTTCAATCTAAACAGCAAACTGACAGAAATGATGTTACATGCACAGACCATGCTTACATTGCCATAAATACACAAGTCCAAAATATTGCTTCACGGCATGGGGTAAAGTCCAACCAAGAAGGCCAGCAAAATCCCACAACAGTCATGATAGATGCAAAAGAGATAGAAAGGCTAGCATACCGTGACAGTTTCAACTGAATAATAACCCCGATCAACATAATCTCCCATGAACAAGTAATTTGTATCTGGACACTACCACAAGAAAAGACATGGCAGGAAGTGAATATAACAAAAATATTAAATTCAAAAAAGAGAAAGTAGGTATTTGGCATCAGTTTTGATCTGCAATCAGAAAGTACTAGTTCATAAATTGTCTGCATTGGGTAATTACCTTTCCCCCAATTCGAAAAAGTTCTGCTAGGTCGTGAAATTGACCATGGATATCACCACAGATTGTAACAGGGCTTTTCACAGGCTGCAGCATATAATATGATAAAATTAATAATGGATGAGCTATTCATGGATACAGTAAATTATCATTTTCTTTAAAGAGGAACGTGCGAAATATGAATGTATTCACCAATAAGAAAACAGAATCACAAGAAGCACCTGAACATTGCTTTCATCCATCAGGATCTCCTTTGCTTTATCACACAGTCCCCTCACCTAGAACAAGCAACAACATCACTTAAGGCATTCCAAAAAATAATCACAAGTACGATAAAACAGCATTGCAAAGTTAGAGTAATTAATACATTCACATAGAATGGTCCAAAACAGCAAAGTAAACTCAAAAAAGAAGAAACAAGAGAGTCGCAGACAAACTGCTCAAATAAACACCACTGGAGATGAAAGTTATATGAAATGGGGTTCACAAAGCATTTTGATCAAATTGCAGTGAATAGATAATACCAATGTATATTTCAGAAGCTGCAATATTATTCCTTATTCTTAAATGAATATAGTTCAAGAAAAGTGATAAAACCTAATCACAAGAACAAGACAGGCTAGGAAGAGGGGCTAGAACTGTGGCCATCAAATGGAAATGTGACACTTTTACCAAGTGCACAAAAGTTAACACTTAAAATGAGCTCTTAAAACATGTCCCATTTTTCCACCACCAATTTTCAAGCAGATAGATCTAAAGGCCAATAGATGAAAATTCCAAGGAATACTTCCACACCCAACCTGATGTTCTTCTCACCATCTTCCTTCTGCCTATAAGAAGACACTACCTTCCAATGATTAACTAAGCTTTAAATCCCAGCATTCACCGTCTTGAGCATAACATTGAATCAAGAAAAAAGAATCCACATCATCCACACAGAGAACGAAAGTAACTGCCTTCAACTATGCATCAACAGCTCAATTACAGGCGACCCACAAGAGATCCAAGCTTAAGAACACATTCCAGCGTAGCAAGAGTCCAACAATCCAATCACCGTTATTTACAAAGAGAAAAGGCTTTTTCATCACATCAAAAAAAAAAACAATCTTGGAAAAAGCAGCATTCTAACCAAACAACCAAACCCATCAACAGATCAGACTCACTAACACCAAAATCTATAGATCCAACAAAAGCACCAATAGATTCCGAAATAAATCGAGAAGATAACCCGGAAATGAGAGATTTTGAAATACCTCTTGTTCTGATAAGGGCTTACACTGCATGAGCTGCTCAATCTGCTGGTCCAGATTCCCATGCCTGCTCGCCACCACCGAATCCAAGCTCATGATTTCTCCTTCCTTTAATTAAAAATTGAAAATTTCTATATAATTTCCACCAATGGAAACCCTAAAGAAATAAAAATAAAAAATTTGCTAGAGAGTGGAAGAGAAAAAATGATTTTCTAGAAAGAGAAAGCGAGAGGGAGAAAGAGAGGTTGTAAGGGAAGCTCCGCTTTTTTTTAGAGACATTGGTGTTCTTGTGTTTGTCATGTTATGGGGGCGCGTGGGGAGAGAGTGGATTACTTTTGTCTTTTGAGAGTGATCGGCAACAGAATGGACGGACGTGATTGGTCCGTAGAATGACGCGCGCGTGAGGGAGGAAAGGAGTTTATTGTTGTGGCTGTGATTTTCGTTTGGTTTAAGATCTTAAGATGGATCGCTTTTGCTTTCCGATGGTGTTTTGGAGATCCGCGGATGGATCAGATTTCATCATTCATGTTCGTTGATTTATTTAATTTTTTAACAATAATCATATTCATTGATTTGTGAGAAAATAGTTTTAATTTTTCGAGTTGGACTAATCTATCAATTTAACCGTAAAAATCATAAATCGGTTATTTTTCTAGTTCGGTTTTGGCTTGGTTTATTTATTTACATTTTGAAATATTTTGACACTAGAGCTTAATTGGTAAACTTATAACAATTAGGATAAAATATTTAAATAAAAAAGTTACTAAGATTAGCCTCTTCCTTGTAATTACGTTTAAAATAAATACACACAAGTTAAAAAAATTATTGATCATCTCAGTCAAAAATTCTCTCTCCTAAATTAACCGATAAAAAAATGAGGTATTTTAAAATGAGTTAAATTAAAAAGGCAAAATCATATTTTATTGGAGATGACAAAAATTATCTAGATAATATAAAAATGACAAATATTTAAATATCTCACATCTAACCATAAATAAATAGTAGTAGTATTTAAGTTCGGAGAGAGTAGTTGTCACGTAATATTGTGATTTATTATTATTAATATGAACGATGACAGATAGAAATACTAGTTACTAAGGTCTTTTTGGAACAAACAAAGAAACCAAGACCCCCCAAAATTTAAATGTTAATTAACATATATTGAATATATTTAGTGTGTTTTTTTATTTTATCTTCTAAAATTTATCATTGATGATAGTATAGTTTTTTTTGTTAACATGGAAACTTACTTCAATTTTCCATAAATAAATTTTATTTTTGTTTCATATACTTGTATATTTTCGCTAATTTATCTTTTACGTTAAAAAATATAATTAATACAATAACTTTATAAATTATCGACAGAACGTACAATTTATTAGAAAGTCACGATTAATTTATTAAAAGATATAGTTTATCTTTCTATGTTTGGTGTATCCACCTAAAAAAAGAAGAAGGTTGAAACTCACAATCAAAGTATTAGCCGGCTAGAGTGGGATTTACTAGTAAAATCAAATTTGGAAGAAAAAAGAATTGAGTTATTTCCAATTTTCCACCATATCTCTATAGTCTACGTAAATTAAATGCACTTTTATAATTTTATTTTCCAAGATTGGAAGTCTAACAAAGACTTCGACTAAAACAAATGAAAACGTTGATATCGTATGTATATTAAATTAAATTAAAATTGAACATAAACCCTAAAATAAATAAATAAATGAGAATTCTTTTTAAGCCACAACACCACACACATACGCTTACGCATTAAAGAAGTTGTTGAAGCCATGGGTCCATCTGGTTTAATGCGTAGAAAGTATTATAGAGAGAGAAGGAGAGAGAGTTGTTAATTTTCCTCTTCTTCTTTTTTATTTCTTTTGGACCATTTTGGCTGTTTCTTTGTTTTCATTTCTTGAGGTTAGAAAGAACAGACAAGAATTTCAAGTTTCAACCTTTAGAAGACACGCTAATGGAACTCTTTTCTTTCCGTTGATTGTTTAATCACTCATTTCAAAGCTATAGTCTCGATCTGGGTCTTCAAGAGATTAGTAGAAGTCTTCAAAGATACCATCTTTCTCTTTAAGCTCTATGAATCTCAGGTGCTAAACATGGAACAGCCACAACCATCAAATGCTTCTAGAGGGTTTAGAATCCAAGCTCCATTAGTAAGTTGGCTTGATCTTGTAATGCCATGCTCATGTCTTAGTGTTGTTGTTCAATTTGTGAGGCTTTGTAGATAATCAGTTGTTGTTGTTTTTTTTTTGCCTTTTAAAGGTGAATTCTTTGGGAATTTGAATTTCTGGTAATTCCCCCTTTTTATTGCATTTATGGCTGTTGGATTTAATTTTAACTGTTTCGTAGAGTACCCAGATGAAAATGATTTGTTTGTTATGCAATTGCGCTGAGAGTTGGCTGGCTTTTGTTATTGCATTTTTGTCTGTTAGGTTTTGTTTTTGTTGGTCTCTTGAAGATGCCTATATGAAAATTGTATGCCGACTATGCAGCTTGGGTTTCTTGTTTATTAGAATTTGTTTGTTCTCTTTGCTTCTAGCTACCCAAATGTTCATTGGTATCTGCATGATCGAATTCTAACCCAAAAGGGAAATCTGGATGATGGGCTTGTGCTTAGAAGTCTTCTCTCCTCTTAGCTTTTACAATTGTCAATTTCCATGCTAAGTAGTCAGCTTTTGATTATACCCATTTATCTCTTTCCCTGGACAGTATCGCTCAAGTATTGAAGAGTTCCCTTTGATAGTAACTTTGCAAGTAGTTTCGGGCAACAAGTCTGTCACTTGGGATGTTCAGATAGGATTTAGGCTTACAATGTTGTATGTGGGAACACCCAGTAGTTAATTGTAGGATACTTTACGAACGCACACCTCTTTTTGAGCTTCTTGTGAACTTCGAGGCATTCCTAGATTGCTCATCTCCTTAAAAGTATTTAAAAAGACACATCTTTTGTTCTGGCCATACATTCACGATCATGGTGTTATTTATGAGGCCAACTTGTAATATATAGTGAGTGAAGATTAAGCCTTTCATCCTTTGACGCAGCTAATTGACCTTTATCTTGGTAAGTTAGAAGTGAGATGAATGGACAAAAGTTGATATCCTTTGCTAGTCGTTTATGTCAATGGTTGCACTTTAAAGGAATCTATGCTAGAGCTGACAGCATGATACTCTCAACCTTTAAACCCCTGGAATGGGAATATGCTAAACCGTTGAAAGATGAATCAGGAGATGGTTTTATTATGCTCACATTTCTTCCTTTCATTTGGCTATGCACTAAATCTGCTTATTGCATCTATTTAAGTAGTAATTGAGGTGGTTTTTGTTCATCAAAATCCCTAGAGAGTTAACTATGATCTGTTTGAAATCCAGCATAAGGAAGGCCAGATTGGAGTCCCTTATGTGAGCTTATTTTACGATGGTAAAAGGAAAAATTAGATTTTGTCGAAGACAAGTTAGGTTCAGGCAGACTATTCTACTGGAAGGTGCAGATGGTACTCATTGACAATATGCTGAAGAGGGCTCATTGGCGATTTTTTTGGACTTGACTAGAGTTACTAATCTATTTGGCTGTATAAACTTTGGGTTCTAGGCATAGTCACCTCTGAAAGTGTGATAGCATTTAAGTAACGGGTAATGGGGGCGGTGGATAGTTCGAAATGGCATGAGATGGAAGTGGTAAAATTGGGGCTTTGTATATAACTGTTCTTAGATTCTTTATTTAAACATAATAAAGTGGAGATAAAGGATCCAAGTGGCTAATCCCAAGTCCAAACTATTTAGGTTGAGCAGTTGAGATTGTTGACATAACTGGAGTTGTATCCTCCAAAGCACCAAATTATGTTGCTTGCCATGATCTGCAACCTTTTATCATGAATTGCTAATGAAAATTGTTGGTAAATGCTGATTGTTTGGCCGACATGTTTAAGGACAGTTTTCTGGATGTTGCATAAATGGCATGCTTTCCAAGTTCTTAAATTGTTATCCTCCTTTTTTTTTGTATATATTTTCTCCATATCAAACCAGTGGGTTAGAAAGGAACTGGATCTTGCTTAGATGCTTGTGGTGTCCAGTAAAAGTTACAATTAGCAAATTATACAAAATTGGAATGTATTCAACGCCCTTTGGAAACAGATGTGTTGGTGTTGCATGAATGTCTAGTGACTGATTATTAAATTTTTCTTAATTTCTCTTTGACTAAAATACTGTGGGGGACTGCTTTGTGAGCTGAAGTAATTGTTTGTAGCTTTGTGAGCGGGGATATATAAACTAATCTTCTCATCCTAACATGGATTGCAGGTTGATTCTGTATCATGTTATTGCCGAGTAGATGCAGGATTAAAAACAGTTGCGGAAGCTAGGAAATTCGTCCCAGGATCAAAACTTTGCATTCAGCCTGATATCAATCATAATGCCCACAAGAGCAAAAACTTGCGTCGGGAAAGGACCAGGGTCCAAGCATCAGTCTTGCCTGGCCTTCCTGATGACCTGGCCATTGCATGTCTGATCCGAGTTCCTCGTGCTGAACATCGAAAGCTCCGTCTTGTTTGTAAAAGATGGTACCGCCTTCTTGCTGGAAATTTCTTTTTTTCTCTCAGGAAAAGTCTTGGAATGGCAGAGGAGTGGGTTTATGTCATCAAGCGAGATCGTGATGGTAGAATCTCATGGAATGCCTTTGATCTTGTCTATCAGCTATGGCAGCCACTTCCACCTGTCCCCCAGGGATATTCTGAAGCTCTTGGTTTTGGTTGTGCTGTTTTAAGTGGCTGCCACCTGTACTTATTTGGAGGAAAGAATCCAATTAAGGGCTCTATGAGACGAGTTATTTACTACAGTGCCCGGACAAACAAATGGCATAGGGCACCAGATATGCTTCGGAAGAGGCATTTCTTTGGCTCTTGTGTCATAAATAACCGCCTTTATGTAGCTGGTGGAGAGTGTGAAGGAATACAAAGGACTCTCCGCTCAGCTGAAGTTTATGATCCTAACAAGAACCGCTGGAGCTTTATTTCAGATATGAGCACTGCGATGGTTCCCTTTATTGGTGTAGTGTATGATGGAAAGTGGTTTCTTAAAGGCATTGGAACTCGCCGTGAGGTTATGAGTGAAGCCTATGATCCTGAAACGGGTACCTGGACTCAGATCAATGACGGGATGGTTGCTGGTTGGCGCAATCCTAGTATTTCTTATAATGGACGGCTCTATGCCTTGGATTGCCCGGATGGCTGCAAACTTCGGGTTTATGATAGAGCCACAGATACATGGAACAGATTTATCGATAGCAAGCTCCATCTAGGGAACTCTCATTCATTGGAGGCTGCTGCACTTGTTCCCCTCAATGGAAAGCTTTGCATCGTACGCAACAACATGAGTGTTAGTCTAGTTGACATTTCCAGTCCCGACAAACGTATCGAGAGTAACCCTGGGATATGGGAAAACATAGCTGGGAGAGGTCATCTCAGAACTCTCGTCACCAATATATGGTCAAGTCTAGCGGGCCGAGGTGGTTTGAAAAGTCATATTGTGCACTGTCAGGTGCTACAAGCATGAGAATAAAATGAATTTTGCCTTCTCTTTCTGTAAAAATCCCTGGTCCCCCCTTCAATTTGTCATGATTTAGCTGGTGGTTGCATTCACAATTCTCTTATGCTCGGTTCTGATCCTCATAAACCAGAAAGGGTCGAATAACCTGTTGTATGTTCTTCAATTGTTTCTTTTGCTGAGTTGTGAAGGAGGGATTGAGGTAAAATGATCTCGTTCATGGATTCGTGGAGATGCAAGGAAGGAGTTGAATGAATTCCCCTGACCCATGGACAGGAAGTCGTTCATGCTGGACCCTGACAATTATAGGTCGATGGCTGGTGCCGATGAATCGGTGATTGCTGATTTTGGTGAAAGGTAACTGCATTCCTTGCGAATGCCGAGAGAGCAGATGTTTGTAACTTTTCTTAGTAGCATTCAATCCACTTTTCTTATTCCAAATTTATATCTTTGTTGAGAAAGTAGTAGTATATATATGTAATCTTTCACATTAGTTTGTGAGTTACATGGGGTGTTTTACTAAACAAGTCAATAATGCATGCTTAAGAAAACTCCAAATTGGGACAATCAACCAGGAATGACAATAATACTAAGAGGAGCAAAGCTCTTTTAACCAAGGTTGTGAGATCCGGACCCAGGCATCGACCCTATTATTCTGCTGATATTTCAGGTGATTGTGGAAGTTTTTGATGTAAGCATCCGCCGGTACATTGATGTCTGGTTTCTTACCTTCTGCGATCAATCCGGGTCTAGTTCTTCCTTTCTTCACGCGTCCTTCCCTTTTCGTCTGCTCTCTTCATACATTTCATTGCCGCCATGGATCGGAATCTCTCTCATGTACTCCGTTAGAGTTGTTGTGGTGTGGAGGGAGGTGTGCTTAAGACATTAAGGAACACCTACCTTTTATAGTTAATAACTATATGCTTAATCGACAATTAACTCTCTCAACATACAAGCATTAGTTTCACGTGTGAAACATGCTTATGGAAAGTAGAACCCTAATTTAATGTTAAGTGATCATGACGTCTACTTATTCTTGGGTCACCATTCAAATGTCGTATTCTGGATATACCTTATTGTTTCGATAGACGGAAAAAATAATCGTTATTTTTTCTAGCAAATAATTATTAGGGACTACAATTACTTACGTAAGATTGAATTAACGATTTCTTATTTTATGAGTGAGACTTATCTAAAATTAAACTAACGACTTTTTATCTAAATCTATTAATAATAAAAATAAATGTTTATTTATTATAATTGTGTAGCTTTTCTTGATTATTCTTGAAAAAACAATAATGTGATGTAAATATGGACTTTTTTTTAGATATAATAACGGGAGGTAAGATTGATAACCAATTAACTAAGTGAATATGGATTTAACATGTTTTTTGTGTGGTAATTATTTGGATTTAACATAATATTAATAGCACCCTTGATAAATAAATAAATACTTATTACAATAGTCTCATGAAAACTCATGCTTTCTTGTGTTTCATTTATTTGGTTGAGCGGCGTCGTATTAAAGCAGCGGGACTTGAATAAGCGAGGTTGCTGCTCCGGTGTCTGGCAGTAGAAAACCAGAAAGCATCTTTCTCCAACTTTTAAGCTCTGGTACACTTCACTCTGCTTCGGTTGAGCATCACGAGAAGTGGTCGTGGTTAGGGTTTTGATTTGAAGAGGAAGAAGAAACAATGGATGGTTCTGACGAGAAAGAGAGCACCAAGACGACGACAGTACATAAATTAGAAATAGAAAAAGACATTGAAGGAGAGCATGTAGCGACCAACGATTACTTCTTCAACAAAGTCGGCAAACCTATCCCCATCGTCCCTAACTCATCTCCGTTCGACCTCCATTCTCCTCCTTCTCGCCCTCTCGCTGTCTCCGACCTCCACCGTGTTATCTTCCTCGCCCATTCCTCCGGTATTCCTCCTTTTCCTTCTCGTTTTTACTCTTATTGCTTATATTTATGGATGTCTTTATGGTTTTTGTTGTTGTTCGGTCAGGGTTTCTGGTTGCGAGGACCAAGGATGTTATGGATGCTTCCAGGGACTCGTCTTCTTCTTGTATTCAACACTTGTGTGTTGTGGATGTTCCTATTGGTAAGGTTGATAGTCTCTCGCTGTCTGCTGACTCCGCCACGCTAGCGGCCTGTGTTGCCTTCAAAATTCATTTCTTCAGTGTCAATTCCCTTCTCAATAAGGTACTATTGCAAATGCCACTCTTTCATTTCCTTACTCCTTTCTATTCCTCTCTCTCGTCTTGCTTCTACTTGACGCTTTATTATTGCAGGACTCGAAACCTTCTTCCTCTTGTTCACTGACTGAGACGAATACTGTTAAAGACATGCTTTGGACCAGGAGGTCCTCCGACAATTCTTACCTTGTTCTGTCTAAGAATGCTGAACTATATCATGGTTCTCTTGCCAGTCAGCCTCTTAAACGTGTGATGGAAAAAGTTGATGCCGGTACTGATGTTGCTCCTGCCATGATAATCAATTCTGACCTTTTCTTTTTCGCTATCTTAGTTGTGGTTTTTCTTACTCTGACAGTTGAATGGAGTGTCAAAGGGAAATTTTTTGCTGTGGCCAGAGAGAATGCTATCACCATTTTGTCTTCCAAATTCAAGGAAAGGTCCTGCATATATCTTCCCTTCAAGTCCTGGCTTGCTGATTCAGATGATGGCTGCACTGTCAAAGGTGAATTTTGTGGTCATTATAATCAGCATTATTTTATGTCTGTTTTTTCTTCTTGTGTTTTCTGTTCTCTCTTCAGAAGCTAACATATTGCTTGAATCACTGGGCCAGTGGATTCTATTAGATGGATATGTCGCGATACCATCGTTGTTGGCTGCTTGCAACAGACTGTAGATGGCAGGGAAGAAAATTACCTTGTCCAAGTAATCAGAAGTGAAGATGGAAAGTTTACTGATGTTAGTTTTCATCCTTACATTTAATTCAAAGAATTTCCAGTTCCTTGTTTATACGTCTGTATTTCAGCATTCATTTGATGAAATCTCTCTTGCAGATTTCTTCCAAGCCAGTTGTGCTATCATTCTATGATTTATTTTCAGGTCTTATTGATGACATTATGCCCTATGGAACTGGACCTTACTTATTGTTAAGCTATTTACAACAATGGTGTGTAATGCTAAGCCTAGATCCATGTTCTCTATCTGTCCTGTGTGTTGTTAAGTTTGCATCTCTGAAGTTATTTCATGTACCAGTTTAATCTTGCATTCATTGAAGCTTATCCAGGTTCGTTCTTTTTATTAATGTATTTAATACAGTGGTCTTGCAGTTGTGGCTAACAGGAAGAATGTTGATCAGCATGTTGTGTTGCTTGGTTGGTCAATTGAGGATGATATTAATGAGATTACAGCCATTGATATTGAGAGAGATGAATGGTTGCCAAGGATTGAACTCCAAGGTGCTTAAACTTGCATTCCTGCTAATGTATACATATGGATCAGACAATTGGTTGCATAAGTCTTTATGCCAAATATTATGTTTGTGTTAACAGCTAGAACTTGAGTGTGTTAGCCAAGAGCTTCCATGTTTTCTTACTGCCTCATGTCTCCTTATTATTTTCTTTAGTTGTTGCAACTAGTTGTCTCAAAATTTTGGGTCAGTTATTTATTGTTAGTTCTCACTGGAAATTTTTTACTTTATCTTACATTGTTTTCCTTTCAGGCAATGGTGATGACAATTTGATCATGGGTATGTGCATTGGTAAGGTTACCGTCGATGAAAAATTCAAAGTCGAAGTTGGTGTTGAAGAACAGAAAGAACTCTCCCCATTTTGTGTTCTCATGTGTGTTACTCTAGAGGGAAAGCTTGTAATATTTCATGTTGCAAGGTAGTTCTCTGTCATTATATGTGCCTACATCTAATGCACATGGATTACTTGCTAGCCAAGTAGCCATCCATTTCTGTTTCTGTTGTGCTGAAGGTGGAGTGTTGTCAGTCTTGTCATTCCTGTGCTACCATTACATTTCTTAGACCCTGAATTTGAATTATATTATAGTGTCTCAGGAGATTTTGTACCACACAATGGTGATTCTGCTCTTAAGGATGAGGAGGAGGAGGATTCGCATGGTGAGATACTTTCTGGAAGTTATCACTCTAATCTTTCTTCACAACTGACAGAAGAAAGATTAGACCAGGTAGCTTTGGGCCTTCAATTGCAGAATGGGCATGAAAAGCAGTCAAATGATACCAAAGGTGGTGACGTTCCAACAGAAAAAGACCTGCTGCCTTCTGATGCGACTAAGACTTCGACAACCACATTCTCCACTGATCAAATATCTTTCAGATATCCTGTGACTAAAAATAAGGAGGTGGAAACTCTGGAAAACTTTAAGCCTTCTGTGATTGATGGACAGCAAAAAATATCTGCAACAAACCTGCACCAAGAAATAGATGATCAACAGATTAAGCGATTTGGACAAGAAAGTGCACAGTTTGGGCTTTTTTCTTTGAAGAATTCAACCACAGAAAGACCTGGTTTTTTGGTCACAGATTCTAGCAAACCAGAAAGTAACAAGTTTACTGGATTTGGATATGGCCCTAGTTTCATTCCTGGGGTAGTGCCAGCCAATGACATCAGCCTGGTGAAGGGTAAGGATATGCAAAAAAGTGTTAAACTGTATGAGGAGTCGCCAGCAAAAAATAGTTCTGCTGCTTTACAGGATGCACCATCTCAGTCAAGGTCCAGTGGAAGAGTTATATCCTCAGATGGCCCTGGAGGGGGATCATCTATACCATCAAGTTTAATTGCTGGAAATATGTTTGAGAATGCTAGTGGTACTGTTGGTGTTTCAAATGTTCCTAATGATCTAGTGCAGAAACCTTTCATCTTGAAGGATAATTCTGCTGAATTGTCTTTGGCTGGTAGTTCTGTTAGACCACTTCCTATTGGGGGACGAAGAACTTCAACTGCAGTAGCACAGATCGAGTCATTGCCTTCTATGCATATTTCTCAGTTTTTGCCTCAGGAAAATTTTGTTTCAGGAAGGGCTGCAAATCACCGGCCTTACTTTGTGAAGGATGAACGTAGCCTGCCAAAGCAACCTGGCAATGTATGTATCTCTCTTTTCTATGTAGATAAAATGCTGTCTGAGTTTATGATGGATATTCTAAAGTTATTTCTGCCAATTCAACCTATCGATGTGAACCTGATCTTTAACTTGTTGCCACTTCTCTTGATATGATTTTGTGATCTGAGCCAAAATTGAGAGCGATCAATAGAAGTGATATTTATGAAGATTGGTCATACCAGATTTACAAAGCAAAAATACTATGCTATTGCAATGCTTATCAATCACAAATACTATGTCCACTTTTGAAATGGAAGCATGGTCGCTGGTGATACATTTAGGAATTCTACTGTTGGACTTTAGGTTCCATGTATTGCTCTTTTTGTATTTCCAGCTATTAGTTATTCTTCTTGCTCACAAGATTGGTTTCTTTCTATTTCTTAAGTTTATTCTGACGGTCTTTGGAATAACAATGGGGTTCTCTTGTTTCCTTAGTTCAATGCGTCCCTTTTTATGTCTTTTAACTGTACTCTAAAACAAAGCTGTATCCTCTAGATCAAAGAGATGGTCAAAGAGTTGGACGAGCTTCTGGACAGCATTACAAAAACAGGTGGTTTCAGGGATGATTGCACTGTTTCCCTGAGAAGTTCAATTGAAGCTTTGGAGGAGGGCATGAGAGATCTTTCAGAAAGATGCTCTTTGTGGAAGGTGATATCTCTAGTAAAGGCTGAGTTATGTCATGTCTGGGACCTTTTAGTCCTTATATTATTATCTATATAGCACTTATTGATAAACAGCTCTGTGTTATAAGTCTGTTGCTTTCTATATTCTCTACAACATGAACCATGGTTGGAAGGAAGCGCATGGAGTAAAGTCAATGAGTTAATTAAATTGAGAAAGGTGGAGGAGGCCAAGTCTGCTAATTTTTAGAGAACTTGACCTTAAACTAGAACAAAAATAGAACTAAATTGAGAAGGCGATGACATGCAGAAACAACTCTCCAAAAGGGAAAAAATGACTACGTGCTATGTTCCAACACCTTAAGTAGCACAAATAAACTCCTCAGAGCAAAATTCTTGTCAGTAGGGGCAAGCATGGCTTCTGTACCTTAGCCATTTCTGGTTCAGGCGTTTTGGGCAATGGTACCTAGCAATCCAAAACATCCGGTAGAAATTATTGGACTGTATTTTATGTTACTGCCATTGTTGTTAGCATTCTTATTCTTATTTAAAGATTTCTACTAGGAAGGCCAATAAAAAGCACCGTGCGCACTGTGCCATGAGTTATGATAAGTTGAATGACCAAAATAGCTGTGCCCTAGTTTGTTGTGCAGTTCCCTTTTGCGAATGTTCCTTGACTGGCTCTCAGAATCCTATTCAAAGAGTACTAATCTAGTTCCATCATATGAAAGCTTCTAGACTCCCTTAATATGAGGCTAGAAATTATGTTTCTCATAATCCCCAAGCTAGAGTACATTCAATGTTTGGACCTTGTGGAAATAGTACTTTCTATGTATTGATATTCTGAAAGTATAGTAGTGCTTCACAATTCCATTGTTTGATTGTTTATGATGTTCTCTCTCATATTCATTTGTAGGGCTTGATGGATGAGCAACTTGAAGGGATCCAGCATCTTCTAGACAAAACTGTTCAAGGTACCTTCATTTTGCATATATTATTGCCATGAACAATAGATTATTTATGCGAATTTACGTAGCTGTGAGTGTCTTGGTGTCTTTTATGCACATCTTATCGATAAAGAAGTCACTCAAATCAAAGTTAACAATCCCATGCACAGTTCTACTTTAGGACTGATCTAACTGGTCATATAACTTTAATAGAGTCATAACTGTCATGACCAACTTTCATGAGGCTATAATAAACCAAGTATCTTTTATTGCACTTTGGTACTTCAGGAGTAGCTGAAACACATTGAAAATGCACACGTGGCTAAAAAAGATTCGACCTCATTATTTGGGATTGAGGTCAAGATGGGTTAGGTGGACTTGCACATATAAAATTTAACCTTACTGTTTGGGAGTTGATTTTTTCTCGGGATTTGCGGAAACGTTAGATCTCTGGAGACAAATAATAGGGTTATCTTTGGAAGAGCTTTCAATGGCCTTTAAAGCTAGATCCTCCAATCATCAGATTTAATATATCTTTCTTGTGCTTCTTTCCTCTACTTAGCTGCAATTTTATGTACTGACAATGAAATTGATTTAAGGTCTTAGTGCATTCATGTTAAAAGAAACACAGTACAGATTCACTGGTTTTCTTCTTCTGGTCCTTGTTAATGGATGACAGACATACTAACTAGAGGTTATTTAATCATTTGGTACTTGTAATTTAGTATTGAAGTCAATGTGATATGATTAAGCATATTAAAATTGTGCCAGTCTTCTAGGCATATTATTTATGCCCAAGGTTGCTGAGATCAGTGGTATTTATTTATTTTTACTTTCCCTTGTTGTTCTTATCTATAGTGGTCATTACTACTTTGTGGTTGGTTATCTCTTGTTTTAACTTACCGAAATGGCACATCTGGTATTTAGTGTTGGCAAGGAAAATGCACATTGAAGGTATTGTTAAGCAAGCTTCAGATCGCCAATACTGGGAGTTTTGGAACTGTCAGAAGTTGAGTCCTGAACTTGAGCTGAAGCGGCAGCGTATTTTGAAACTAAACCAGGTTGGTCATCCGTTGTTTTGAAGTGCAAGACTTCCAAACTGACATTTGTCTAATGGGTGTGTTGAATTCCTGTTCCAGGTGTTAACGAATCAGCTCATTGAACTAGAGAGACACTTCCATACCCTTGAAATTCAAAGGTCTGGTGAAAGTGGTTTTGTTCATGGTGGTCGGAGGGCTATTCAAAACAGATACGCTCCTTCTAGGTATAATCAAACATTCCATCACTAGCTGGCATATCATTTTGAGTTGTGCTCTATTCTGTCATTTGTTATGTTTAGCTATAGACTGGTCCATGGTACAATGGAAACAAAAACATAAGGTGGTTACTAGTTTCCCAAATCTGTTGATGCAGTTGCAGAGTCGTTGGAGATTTTCTTCATGGTGTGGATGCACAGAAAATTTAGTTTTAATTTTATTCACTGTCTGGAAAATATTACTTTTGCAGGAACATTCAATCATTGCATAGTTTGCATAACACAATGAGTTTGCAGTTGGTTGCTGCTGAACAGCTTTCTGAATGCCTCTCAAAACAAATGGCTGTCTTGAGTGTAGACTCACCTGTAAAACAAAGCAATGTGAAGAAAGAGCTTTTCGAGACAATTGGAATCTCGTATGATGCCTCTTTTAGCTCCCCAGTTGCCACAAAAACCGGCGATACCTCTTCAGTGAAGCAGCTTTTGCTTTCTTCTGGTTCTGCTGCCACTAAGCATCAATCTAGGAGACGCCAATCAACTGCTACGGTGAATTCAGATTCAGAAACTTCAAGACGAAGGAGGGACTCACTAGATAAGGTATTACATTTTTCAGTTGCTTCTGGTTTTAGTTTCCCTAACTGTTTTCTCTTTATTTGAGCAATTTTGTAAATTCGCCAATTTTTTGCTGAAACTATTATGTTTATTCTTGTTGCTAATTGTCCTTATGTATGCCTGGTTCTTCATATTAGTATGTACATTGCTTTCCAAAGATTTTTCAAGAACATTCATGTTATATGCCTTATGTATGCCTTGTGGCATTCATTTTATAAACTTTTTAAAGAGATTTTATATGGACAGACTTAAATTTATCTAAAATTTCCTTTGATGTGTACATAACCTTTTTTTTATGCAGAAGTTTATTATTATCATTTTCAGTTTGCTGCTTGTTACACAATAATAGTTCACTTGAGCACACAGTTGTAGTGAATGGATGTGTTTTTTTCCCCTTCAGATGTTTCCTTTCAAAACGGCAGGGGGAAAAAGAAAAAAGAAATCACACACTCAGATTTGTGCAAACTGCAATCCATAAGTTCTATGACCTGCATTTCCCTGAGTTTTATGTTCCGAAGCACCTTTTATTTTATATCCTACATATAACTGAAGATATTTTTTCTTCTTTCATTTGAATGTAATAAAACATTGCATATCACTGATGATAAGTGGCTTTAAATTATTTGTAGGTTTTTAATGGTCTTTCTTTGACTCCTGCTTTGGTGGTGCTGCTAGATATTGTATAAAAACAACTTATGTACTTCTTGTTGACCTTGCTACAGAGCTGGGCTAGTTTTGAGCCAACGAAGACAACTGTAAAAAGGATGCTTTTGCAAGATCAGAAGACCAGTGCAAAAAAATCCCCCTTGTTGATGGGAAGGAATCATTTTGGCCATTCTATACCGGAAGGATCAGCAGTCACTCAAGACCAGACACCCCCTTCAAACTCCTGGTTCTCATCTAGTAACAAAGGTAAGCCCTGACTGGATATATACCAAAAAGTTTCACTTGTGCTATTATTAGT
>NBIL01119091.1:0-20927 GCA_002752925.1 Viola pubescens var. scabriuscula | reverse complement strand
GAGGGGTAGATATTTCCAGCATGGGTAACTCATTAAGATCAAAATCCAAATGGGGTTTTTCTTTCCTTACCTCTGTGACTTTATTTGCAGAGCCACTAACCCTAGGAATAAGTTGCTCCTCCGACCCACTGTGCGCTTCAATCGATTCTCCCTCACTAACCTTCAACCGCGAGCTCTCTTCTTGCCCACCCACGTCCTCAATGAAGCTTGCATTCTCATCCCTTTCATATGTGTCTTCAACTATTTCAGCGGACATGGATTTTTCTTCCTCAATTTCAACCATTTATGTATCGTCTGGAGAGATTGAGTCTGGCACAAACATATTTTCGGAGTTGTCAAACTCAAAATAGTTGTCATACTGTTAATCCTCAAAATAAATTCCCTCCATTTCAGCCTAATTTGTTGTTGGGAAGAGAGGAACAGACGTGGGAGGGAAGGAGAATTGGAAGATGTTTTGGGTCTGGAAATTGGTTTGCCGCGCAGCGTTGCTTTCCCCAAAATTTAGTTTCTCACTGCAACAATGAGTGATATGTAGTTTTTACACCAAAATGACGCGGCGTTCGAGAGATAAAATTGTAATAGCATGGAGGATAACGACACAAACTACGAAGGTGTCAATTAAAAGACGACAACGATTTTTGGGCTAAAATGTCAATTAATGTTTGACGGAGGGAGTATTAGTTAGCGTTGGATGTGACTCACGTATCTTAGTTCATATAGACAATAAATACCTTACCTAAACTGGAAACATTAATAGAAATAACAAGATTAATTGTGATAAATTTGAATCAATTTATTTTAGTGAAGTACGTATATTACTTGATTACTATACATTATTTCTTGTCTAGTTTTTATTTTTTCCCCACTATTTTACCTTTATTTTAAGTATTTAACTACTAGAAGGCTTAAAATTGTAATTTTCATAAAACTACATGGTTTACATTTATAGAGGCTGATGTAGAAAATTCCTTAACCTTTAGAATTTTTTATATAATTTACCATAAGTAAAAATTAAGAATAAATAGTGATATTTAAAAAGTCTAGAATTCAGCTATTAACAGCCAAAAAAAACAAAACAAAAAAACAAATGTTTCATCTCTTACGTCGTCGTTTACGGCACCAAGCGTAAATTATCATACAGTGGAAAACCGCTGAAAGTCTCAACATTTACAAACACAGCTGGTGGCTTGCACACTCTTTTCTGTTTTTTCCTTTGAGGTCCCGTCCCCTCCGCAGATAGCGAATCGGCGATATCGGCCTCGGCTCGCAAGCAGAAGAAGAAGAAAGGAGAGGAGAAAAGAGCAGGAAGTTAACGACAAGGAAAAAAGATGCTGAGAGTAGCAGGGAGGAGGCTCTCATCTCTTACATGGCGGCCATCGCAGGCAACCTCCGCCGCTTTCATCTCTCGCAACCATCCCTTTGCTGTTGGTGCTGATGACGATTCCCAATCCTCCAGATCCATCCCCTCTCCTTATCGCTTCTCAGATCTAATCAGAGGTCATCTCTTCCTCTCCGTTTACCGATTCTCTCTCTTTCACCTCACCCCACTTGATTAGTATTTTAATTGCACAGACATATGGATTCATTATTGATTTTGTGGGTTTCTTATTAAGGGGCGGTTGATTTAATTAGATGGTTGTTTGAGTATTGCGCTGCAAAAGTACTGTGGTTTTGGAAAATTGGTGATTGGTTTCTGTCCATGTGTTTGTGCTTAATTAATTGAATGTGCGTGTTAATGGGCATGCGTTCTATGTTTTGCTTCTGCTTTCTTTGTTTTACTCGTGTTTGTGTTTAGCTACATGTGGAGGTGGAGGATGGAGAAACTGTGTTCAGAATAAAATTTGCTTCGTGGTTCGGAAAGTTGGGTGCTTTCATGTTTATTGAACCTAGTCTTTTAGAAGTCCTGATTTTCCCATTGTTTAAGTTTCTAACTGGTGTGTTTAGGTCTAATTAATCGTAGTTGTTATAGTGACAATACCTATCTTAGTTAAGGGCTTAAGGCGATTGTGAGTAATAAACGGGAGTGCAATTTGAAAATTTATACCTTTATTAAATCTACTCAAAGTCCACCCATCCCCCCGGCCCAAAAAAAAAAAAAACAACAATCATGGTTGCATCCAGATAATACAGCTAGGTCTGGTTTAGTTTTCTGGAGAAAGACTTCTGGATCATCATGCTATAATTACTCTCGTGTGGTCATCTTACGGTGCTTCTGTTTTTGGTCACAAATGTTTTACTATCCTAGAATCTAGGACTGAAAAAACTGATATTTCAACCACCATCAAATTTCTTATAGGTTTGTCAATTTTGTGTGTACCGTCTAAAATAAACATGATACTGCAAGCATAGACTTTGTTTTTTATCTAAGCATTAGTCTTTGAAGACATGCATGTGCTCATTTCTTTTACTGGAATAGGTTTCTCATGGTAGATAGTGTTTTTGGAGTTTCTGTCTCAATCATTGGTTGAGCATAATGAAGGGCAATTTGGTCACTCAGTGACTGAGGCCCCTTATGTTTATTTTATTTGCATTCTCAAATGAAATATCAGGAGCAGGACTCTTGAGATAAATTATGTGCACTGTGAGTTGGTGAATATTTCATGCTCGTTCCTTCTAGATTTTCTTTGTGTTTTCACTATTGTTATTCCTTCTCAATCAATTCTACAAGAGCTATTTGCATAAAACTAGACTGTAATGAAATTGCAAATGTTTGATCAATTGTTATAGGGTTTTCTTCTGATGCCCTTGCTTCAGCACATGATGTGGGTATGATCTCGGGCCTACCAGCCACAGTTGCAGCAGTGAAGAACCCAAATTCAAAAATTGTCTATGATGAACACAATCATGAGCGTTTTCCTCCTGGAGACCCCAGCAAACGTGCATTTGCTTATTTTGTCTTGACTGGTGGGAGGTTTGTGTATGCGTCCTTGATTCGCCTCCTGGTCCTCAAGTTTGTTTTGAGCATGTCTGCCAGCAAAGATGTCCTTGCCCTTGCCTCCCTGGAGGTTGATCTCTCTAGCATTCAGCCTGGAACTACTATTACTGTTAAGTGGCGTGGGAAGCCTGTTTTTATTAGGCGAAGAACTGAGGAGGATATTAAGCTGGCTAACAGTGTTGATCTGTCAACCCTTCGTGACCCACAGGAGGACATATCCAGGGTTAAGGATCCTGAGTGGCTTGTTGTCGTAGGAGTCTGCACTCACTTGGGATGCATCCCATTACCTAATGCTGGTGACTATGGTGGCTGGTTTTGCCCATGCCATGGGTCACACTATGACATCTCTGGCAGGATCCGCAAGGGCCCAGCACCATTTAACTTAGAGGTTCCAACCTATAGCTTTTTGGCCGATAACAAGTTACTGGTTGGGTGAGAAGTGCAGAATTCTTATGGAACACTAGAGGTACTGTCTTAATAGATAATTGTTCTCTACACCTGCGAAACATAGATGACATTTTTCGCGAATTTTTATTTTGTATTCCTTTTGGTTTGTTCTAATGCTTTATCGATTTGGATAATGTATCTGCTGACTTTACCCGGCAGGCCTGTGATTTTCTGAATAACACACCTGAATATTTGTGAGGGAATTTTGAGTAGAGTTTCATTCGATCAATTGATTAAAACTCATGTTTTTTGTGTTTTATTAGTGGAATCTTTACATATTTTGTTTGCATGCTTGCTAATCTTCTAAGGTGACAGTACATGCACACACTTTCTTTCTTGAAGTCATTGTTCAAAACAGGTGGAGTTGTGTAGGCATATCACCCTGGCTTGCTTAATGCGTGTGAAACTCGTTGCAGTATTCAGGGCACGAGTGTTCTTGATCGGTTCCGTCTGTTCAACAGATGACGTTGTAGTTCAAAAGGAGAAGGCTTGTGCAGCAGATTTCTTTGTAATCAAGAACTATAGCTCAAAAATAGAGGGGGAAATAGGCCATTGAATCTGCTAGTGTATTTTGGTCCGAAAGATGTTCGCTAATTGCAAATTTGAGAAAAGTGCAAGGCTACAATATTGATTTTGGCCGAAAAGGAGCGAATATTTGTGAACAATCTAACCAATTGCTTCGGTCCCTGATTAACGCGAAAAAGTCAAACATAGTACGGTAGTTTACAATTTTTCCAGAGAGATGGGTTCATTTATTACTGCATTTGCAACGCTAATCATCTCATTAGATGTAAATCCGTCATCCTTCAAGTAAAACAGGTGCAACACTTTAGCCATTTTCCAGAACAAATCTCTGCAGGGTCTTGCAATTCTGGTATCTTTTTCCTGCAAAACTAATCTCAGCAGATGTTTCGTTTGATGGTCAATTAAACCCTTTATTCTACTAATGGCTTCTTCTTCGGATACTAAACCATTGCCATGGATCATCTGCAGCGAGACGGCATTCAATTTACCCTCATCAGCTTCTCTCTGCAACAAAGTGATAAACAATATAAACGATTAGATGAACTACATTTGACATTAGAACGACAATGTTACTTGAATTTCCCAGTAAATGAACAGTCTACCTTAAAGCCTCCCATATCGTTGAGAAGACGGCCACAAGTGCTCATAACCTCGTATAGGTTTTGTAGTTCGGGACTTCTAACGTCATCCTCGGACAGTGTAGGCCCCACAAAATAGAGAGCTGGCAGAACGATTGGCCCTAAGGCAAACGACACATAACCATTCCTCATATATTCATCAAGTGTTGGAACATACTTGTTCCTCGCCCACCGAGTCTCCGTCAGCATGGATTTGAGCAAATCCAACCACTGAAACATATCGGATCACATCATTATGTTTAGTGAAAACTGAAAAGAAGACTGATCATCTTTAATGCATGTTCTAAGATACTATTATGTGCAGGATAAGGATACGACAGTGTCAATGCAGTCGATGACACTAACTATATTGCAGTTACATGAAACATGGAGTACTTGATGTCAGAAGTATCAGGTAACTATGTAAGAGCTGCTAGAACTTCCAATAGGTAACTTCATAGATAAACCGAATGTAAAAATGTAGCAGGGGTTTTGTCTTACAATCTTGGTAACATGACTTGTCACGTTGCGTCCTTGCCATACCGATGCTTTTTCTCCAATCTCGCAAATTGTGCTGTGAAGTGCTGAATAGAGGATCTCAACTTCCTCGGAGCAAAACGCATCACTCCCACTCATGTCCCACCTACATTCCAACTTTATTAGCATTGTTTCAATCTACATCGAGAGGAAATGAAAGCTGAAGGCAAAAGAAATTACTTCTCAATCAATTGAACAAGGTTTGTAAGTTCCTCTTCAGAACCACGAAGATCAAAGAAATCATCGACAACGGTAGTTAGAACTCCATTTTTAGCCCATGATATGCGAGCATCAGAAAGCTCGGGGGAAAACATAGTTGCTGCGCTCGAGAAGTAACAATAGCCCAGCTTCTGCCTAGCAAACTTCAGCTTGTCCAATCGTTTCTCAACGACCCACCTATTTACATAATGCCGATAAAATATTATAACTACAAAAGGTGCAGCAGTTTCCGAAAGTAATTAGAATACACAAAGCTGTGATTATGATTGGAAAACTTTAAGAGCATTATAAGAACAATGTCAAGGTGCAACACCAGTTATAAGCAATCCCCATGTGTACCTGCAAATTATTCTTGGAAAACAAAAAAAGGAAAGTAGCAGACGAAATGAAACAAGGGTAGCTTTCACTTCAGCTGGTCATTTCTCATGAAAGATAAGCACTATGTTATCATGAATATTCCACAAAAATGCTTGCTACCTCATCAATTTCCAAGAGTATGCAAGAATATGTTACCTCCCAAGATGTTCAAGCTCTGACCGATGTAATGATTGGCAGATATTGAAGTCTTCTACGGCCAGTTTGAGATAGTCTTCACCACCAAGATTTGAACAACTAATGTATGAAGAATAAGTATATAGTTCAGCAAATAATTTTTACTCACAATCTTAAGTAAAATGGAAGAACAGAAAAATAATGGCATACCGATATGAAGTTTTCAGAATCCTTGTATTATTATCAACCCTGTACTGCTCAATATTTCTCTTGATGGCTAAGCGTTCCAAATCAGCATGGTAAGGGAAATTGACGGCATCCTGAACCTGAAGTCACAAAGAAACGAAGTTAGGAATTCTGCTTGGACCAGTTCACCAGATACTGCAAACATGTCACAGAAAAACTACCTCTTCCATAATATGTTTTTGGAGTCCATCTGCATTACTTAAACCTTTGGATAATTCCTCTCTCAGGAAATGGCTTGTCCATGCATTTAGCTTTTCCAGAGGTGATTCATCAGGATAAACTATCTGTGAAGCTCTATGTAACTCCAAAACAGCTCCCGTGTTCTTTGGATATCCTCTAATTTGATTGAAGAAATGAACTTCCGGGATTTGAGTTAATATATCTACACCATTAATTAGCCCATTAAAGCCCCACCAACTGAAAGAAGCATCTTTTAAAGATCCAAATAATCAAGTCACCAGAAGATACCTGAAGAGACATCATATCCGTTGACTCGTAATAAACGAAATGCCAGAGCACAGGTAACACTGTCTAAAAATATCTCCTCTTCTCCCTGCAGCCAGCATCTGTTTGTTTACTAGTGTCATGGTTTCCAATAATATAAGACCCAATCATGGCTGATTGGATTACAAAAAAGTATTGCTTCCAGGTATGGCATAATGGTGTATGCAGTTAAAAAGGAAAATGGAACAATACCTATATGTGTTGTCCAGGACAGATTTTATTTCCTCCCTGAAATGCCGTTCAATACCCAACCTCTCAAGAGTATCAACCATACACAGACGGGCATATATATCCAAGGGATAAATGGTTGGAACTGAAGAGATCAAATTAATAATTAAACTACAGAGATGAAAGGCTGT
Source organism: Viola pubescens var. scabriuscula (assembly GCA_002752925.1). NCBI lineage: Eukaryota > Viridiplantae > Streptophyta > Magnoliopsida > Malpighiales > Violaceae > Viola > Viola pubescens. The sequence continues at coordinate 14,046 of NBIL01119091.1, read as the reverse complement.
ATAATAAATTGCAAAGATCTGAGAATGAACCTGCATTCCCAAACTTCTCCAAGAGTGATTGAAGATAATGAAGACAATTAGCATCTAGAAGGTGAGTAAAAGCAGCTGCCGTGGTGGACGGTGAGTTGAACAGTGACCCATTCTTCCTTTGATATTTCATGACCATTTCCCAATCCTGTAATTGGCCGACTCCTTCAGATACGTATGCTAGATATGCTTCCCTTTTCTCCAAATTAATGCTGGAGCCAGAAAGCAAACACTACATGAGAATACATTGAAAAAATGGTTTCTGAACTTGGGAAATTAACTTGATAAATTTAACAGAATCAAATGTCAGTCCCTATAGTATGAAAATAAATTTTTTAATGTGCATTTTCAAAATTTCTCTGTACGAAGACTGTTTTACCGCTAATTTTCCAAACTCCAAACGAGTGCTCTACCAAAACAAAGTGAAGAGAACAAACACACAATCCAAGCAAGGTTTAATGAACTTAAATATTAGCCACCTAGGTACGTAATTCTTGTCTATAATTTGAGGCCACTGAGATTATTGCTCATGTGGTAAGGAGAAACTATCTTAACAAACATATGAAAGCCAAGCACTATAGTGAATGCATTAAATATGATTTTACCTTCTAAGCTCTGCATTTCTCCTGAGGATCATAGCATCTATATCGGTTGAATTGAAAGGGATGTTTAAATTTAAATTTCTAGCATATTCAATCATATTAGGGAATATAATGTCAAATCCAATTGGAGCATGCTGCGTGTCATCAGAAATAAAAGCTGAATGCAGCTCAATAAATTGAAGACCTGCATCACGATACAGAATATTTATGAAGTTTACATTTGTAGAGAAAGTGGGCATGAAGGGGACATGTAGTAAAAATACCTTTATTAATTTGTTCTTTACCAATACCCCATTGCTTCAATGCAAGGATACATGCCAAAGTAGAAGAGAGAGCATCTTTTATTAATGATGGATGGCGTTGAGGAAGACCCCAGGAGCCATCACTAAGTTGATTCTCCATTATCCACTCGCTACATTCAGGGAAACAAGGAGCTTCTGGGCAAGTTGGAGATGGTACCATTGCCAGCCAAGCGGTGTCATATGAAGACACTGAGAGTTCAACATTATCAAACATTTTCTTAATTTTTTCCTTAGACCAGTCAGAGCACTGCATGCAACAAAATAACAACCTTCAGTACAGCATCCCCTTTACCAACCCTGTGATGGAAAAAGAACAATATTGATGAATGCTGATTTTTAAATCAGATACCTGGAAGGAAGTGTTGATGTTTTGGACCATCTTTGGACCAGGATCCCTCATAACTGCTACAGAAAGTAAGATTGGGTAAATAATATGCCACGTGAATCATTTATAAATTAAAAAATCTTTAAAAAATCAAAGAAAAACATCTGGAATAAATAAACAGTGGAGATTAAGAAAGAAAGGAATTATACGGACTTATGTTCTTAAGAAATGATAATTGTCCACCAGTAAACAAAAAACGGGCTGTATTTCCAAATTGTACTTTCATCGCACTTTCGTGTGCTATTTCAAATAAAATTCGGCTTATCAAAAAAAAAAAATTTGCACCATATGGACTGCTTTATGAAATGAATAGAGCTTATAACTTACAAGCATACACTTAAAATCCATATAAACATAAGAACAAGGAACAAAGAAAATCACTATATTGAAAGAAATTGCAATGATCAAATTTTCCCCCCCACTTGACTGTTTGAACAACTTCCGAATCATATAAAAGGGTTAATTTCAATCCCCAATTCAAGCTTACCAGTTTAACAAGAATGCACCTGTACTTTATAAGCATGCACTTCTAACAAAATGAAATTGCACAATCCTTTTTTTTGTACATGAAGAATATATTCGCATTTCGTACAAAATAGTATATAAATCAATTCCGACACAGTCAGCTAAATAGTTTAAATAACTACTACATAGTAGAATTCCAATATTCCAAGTAAGTAACTAAACTAAACCCATCTTTGACCTATTTGGCAGTTAAATTAACCAGCATTCTGAGCAGGCAAGATTAACACCCTTGTCCAGAAAACAAAAATAAGACATAAACATGCTGGCAAGCTGACCAAGCGCAATCCGAAACTAAGACTTTTATGTACCCAGCTTGCTTCATACCAAGTGAGTCACACAAAATAACCATGATAATCCAAACAAAGGGTTTTTAGTAGACAATAACTATACCATCACAAACACATCAATAAGAGAAGAAATACCAGCATGGAATCCCTTGTAGAATTGAAGCTTTGAACCAGTCAATTGACAATGTGGGGGGAATGAGGAAAACCTATTCAATATAAGAATTTCGAAACCCATCTGCATCCAAGATAAATAAGCAATCAGGGCGATTTCACATATGCCTGAAAAACAATTGTCTACTTTCAGATTCTTTCTCACCTTCAGCTTGAAATTTTTGAATCCTTAATGCAAATTCAGCAGCTTTAGCAAGTGATACAATTGATATCTGCAAGTAACATTGATAAGCCTTTACTTCATAGCAGAACTTCGATTTGTTATACCTTAAGTCTTATGCATTTGTTATTTTATGAAGTCACTGAATTATATGCCAAGGTGATTAGTAGTTGCACAAAGAGTGCGCACGGCAATAAGCCAAAATTAAAGCAAGATTTCTTTATTATGTTTGATAGAGAACAAATCATTCACCAAATACCCGGCAATGGAGTATTAAGATGTAACACATAGTTTGTAGAATCTACTGCTTTTCTATGCCACACCCCAAAATGAAAGTTAAGTAGCTAAAGTGTAGCGATCAAGCACAAACAAGAAAGGAAAAGGCGCACTGATAGATAATCAAAAAGTTAAGCAAGTTCTTTATCTGTAAAATCACCATGGAAAGGTGACAAGTATTGTATTAACAGTTATGATATTGGAGGCTACATCAAATAGTCTCTATAAAGGCACACCAATGATTCTAGCATGTTCTTTAACAGGTAAACCCTGCTTATAATATAAAAATCCAAAAAAATCAAAGAAAAATAAAATCTTGCATAACTGATCATAACACACTCCACATCCAATTTCATTTTTAGGCCAACTCACATCTACTCCTAAATTACTAACTGAAAAGTACAAACTTTTACTCGATGAAAATCCAAAAAATCCACTTCACACAAACCCATCTCCTAGACTACTCCTCCTTTCTTTCTTTGGTAAAATGAAAAGAGAAGGAAGGGTGGATTAGACTCACCGGGAGCTAAAATGAGCTTGAAAACCCTAGCACAGCAGAGGAGGAGGAGGCGGAAAGAGCCTTAATTGTTGCAGAGGAAAGCTTGAGTGAATTAAAAGATGGAGAAATGGTTTTGATGATGGCGCAGAAGCAGAATTGGAGCGCAAGGGTGGTTTCGATTCTGTACGAGTTAGAATCATAATAATAGAGGCGGCCGGGGCGTAGTAGCGCCATCAATTTTTCAATTTTAAATTTGGTATGCGGGCAACATTAAACGGTGGACCTACATTCTAAGTTGTTGAGGTGGTGATGCACCCCCGTTGTTCTAAAAACATTAATTTTAGTCCTTTTACTTCTTATGTTTTAAAAATGTATTCGTATTCATAATATTGGCTAATTTTTTTTAAACACTATTTTTTGAAAGGACAAGCAGGCTCCTAAGATCTCAAACATTGGATAAATCGGCTTCCAAATTTCACTAATCTCAGAAAAGTCCCCAATGTTTGCTCTATTGTCCATAAAAACCCCCACTGTTTACTCCGTTACCCACAAATCCCCTCGGTCACCCACTTAGCTTTCAATTTTGACGAACAGTGTTAGGATTTTGACATGTGGCCGTTAACGGCTTATGTGACATTTTTTTTATTATTTTTTCCACGTAAACTGATACAATTTTTTAAAATTAAAAAATTTAGAAAAATAGAAAATAAATTCGTAAAACTCAAAGAAAATTCTAGAAAAAGTTAGAAATTTCTATAAAAATGATACAAACTAAATTAGAAAAGGAAAATATTGGCCCTTATTTTTTTATTTCAAAATATAGACACGTTGTGTAAAATACATGAAAAAATTGTAAAAAAATCAGAAAATATGTACAAATTCCAAAAAAAATGTAATAATAAATGATAAATGTTAAGAGAAAACTGCATTTTATATTTTTTAAATTTAAAAACAAATAAGAAAAATTCTAGAAAAAAATTCAACAAAATTTTAAAACAATAAAAATGAAAATCTATCATCCGGAGAAGAAAGAGATGGTGGCGGTGGGTGTAAATTAATGTTAGGGCTCGTGTGTTTGTAAAAAATAAACTCCAATTAATAAAAGCACTGATCATTGTTTTTTATTTTATTTTATTTTTTATAATCCTTAAAAAAATTGTATAATTTCTCTGGGTTTTTTTCTATATTTTCTTTATAGAAATTTATTTTCTATTATTTTGTATTTTTTGTAATTTTTTAAATTATAAAGTGGTTCATGATGTGGACACCAAGTAAGGTAGTTAACGACCATGTGTATGAGTCTAATACCATTAGCCAAAGTTGGTAGCTAAGTGGGTGACCAGAGGCTTTTGTGGGTAACGGAACAAACGGTGGGGCTTTTATGGGCAACAAAGCAACCGCTGGGGGCTTTTTTGGGATTAGTGAAATTTAGGGGCTGATTTGTTCAATGTTTGAAACCTTGAGGGCTTGCCTATCGTTTTCCCTATTTTTTATTAGTGGATGTAGGATTTAAACTTAGTCCAAATTCTTACGGGTATTTTTGTCACTCGTTAGACAACCAATGAGCTACCTGGCGACAATTAACCATCACTTAAAAGAAATGTATAATGATATTTTAGGTACTTCTACTTGATTTTTTCGATTTGGCTACTCATTTTATTTTTAGTTGGATTAAACCTCTCTACTCACATTTTTATATTAATTTTGCCTCTATAGGTAATGCCTTGCACAATCAGACGTTCAATCTGATGACATGACATTGCTTAATATTGTTTAGCTAATATGACAATCAATGTCAGTTGGCACGTTAGATTTAATTTTTTTTATAGATTTTTAACCCATTTACTCGACCTATTAACTCGTTTCATCTTTAATTGGTCGAATAAATGAATTTAAAATCTAATTTTTTTATAAAAATCCAATGTGGCATCTAACATTGATTGTCAGCTAAATAATATTAAACAATATCACGTTACCAGACTTAACGTTTGACTGGGCACAACGTTACCTAAATGGGCCAAATTAATATGAAAACATAAGTGTATGGGTCAAATCCAACAAAAAATGAAATAAAGTGCTGAATCAATACGAAAATTGAGTAGAGGTGTCAAAAATATCATTATCCCTAAAAGAAACGAGTAAAAATTTATCATTTCATAAAAATTTATAAATTATATCTATTAAAGAGTTAAGTATCGATATCGAATCGTACCGATTGGGGGAGAGTGGAAACTGCAAGAGAAGTCTCGGTAAAAAGATGGAGAAGAACGAGCACAAAAACCACACCTAATCATATAACTAGAATATAAAACTACTAGCAAATATATATAAGAAATGGGTAAGGAATCAAATCGTAGTGATGTCGACAATGTGCAAAGCATCACTTGGTAACTAAACTTCAAAAATGCCAACGACATGAAAGATCAACTTGAGTTCTATAATAAACGACAGAACTAGCAACTTAAATGTCTTGTCATTTAATGGAGTTATATATTCCCTTACCTGGTAAGATCTCACATTCATCTATCAAGAAATATACATCTTAATTACCCCGTAACCATCTTACCAGATCCTTCCTCGTGATTCGATAATTTAGCTAGTAATGGAGATTAAGATTCGTCGGTATTGCTACTGAAAGAGAATTTTGAATTCAATCCTCTTTTTTATTTGGTTTTCCTCTCTTTTTATTTCATTTACACGAGTTACTATTCTTTATCATGTCATTCTACACTTCATTTATATTCACGTTGATTTATACCATGTTACCAAGCATGCTGAGATTTTGTTGAAGTAAGAGCCTCTCAATTTAATGTCAAATATCTCTTTTGGTCAAGGTAATAACCGTTGTACAGAAGAATACATAACATACAGTACCAGTAATAACGGATTTTCCTTTCTGGAGTACAAAATAAGGGTATTTAATTTAATAGTAGATCATATGGGTTGATTTGAATTTCTAGTAAGTTGTAACACCAAAAAAAATACATTTAGCTTGACCGATAATTCTTTATAAGCCGCGAGAGTGATGAAACTGAAGCTTCAGCGATCTTGGATGGGAACTAATGGCAGTTTGCCTCCATAAATCTCTGGTAGTTGACTCTCATCAATGTCACCAAGTAAGGTGGATGTCAGCTTCTTATTTTCCACAAAAACTATCTGCAACCAGTAAGAGTTTGATCGTGTTGTAAGAAAGAAATGAAACTGTTATCAATCTCCGCGCTATATTCCATAGTTCTGTCTAATGAACAAAGATGCAAGAATTCAGATTTCTACCATGTTATTATAATCTGATGTGACACTTACTAATGAGCTACAACTCAACGATACTTCTTGCGAAGTAAGAAGAAGGTTTATCTCTCGAGCTGAAGTCCCCCCAGCCTACACTCAACCCCTTTAAATTTTGATTTGACCCCTCATCTGTTGGAATCTATAGTAGTTGACAGCAATCAAAACCGAACTAACTTAAAGCTTTTAAGGCTTCGTATATAACATTCTCCACTTGACAGATTCAACAGTTTCTTCTTGTATCAACCATAAGGGCTGCATGGCTGCCTTGGTCCTTTACCTGATCAGGATGTATTATCATATTTTCTTCGCCTATGTGTTGTTCTTAGGGTCGTTTAGTAGTGGTTTATGTTTCGCTTGCATAATGACACTTTCATTTGTGCTTGAAGAAATATGTTGGAAGTAAAAGGTGAGAATCTAAAAAGTCTCTTCTTTTCTGAATGTATCAGATATGCTAACTCGTGTTTCTTGCAAGGAAAGACGTTTTCGTACCTTCTTTTTGGTTTTGCTATCAATGAATGGGTAGACAACTTTCCATGCAGCCATAAAAATGTAAGGCACATGGACTATAAACAACTTCCCTAACCGTTCCGGGTAGCAATCCTGCCAACAAAACCAGATAAACCATTTAGGTGAAGTTAACGGAAGATAAGAAACTTCAGAAAACTGGAGTAAGTAGGCTAGAAACAACGTCCCGAGTAAAAATATGCAAATGTTGAATTTTCTTCAAGGAAATGGTGCTTGTGAAAGAAACATATGCAAGTGTGTGTATATGGTACATGCTGAAAAATGGTACCTGCAAGATCGATAGTGCTGCTAGATATCCACGGATATCACTATTTGTGTATGATCCCCATCCTTCAAGATCGGCAATAGACACAAATTTTTCCTGCCCTGCTGGGATTCTGAAATACCAGTAAACTTACATAAGCTTGACCTGCTAACTGAGTTTACATTTCATGAGAAAATTGGTACTCGTCCTTTCCTTGTCAAGTTCGGGAGAACATTTGAAAGAAACTTTGGGCCAGTTCAGTTAGCAAAAGAGAATGCCCCATCTCATAAAATTCTTAAATATCAAAATTAGCAAAATTCTTAATGACTATCAGATCATCCGTCATATGAAATTATACTATCTTAATAACATAACACCATCACCGCCATAATGATTCCACGACGCAGTTAAGTAATAAAACTGGGGTTATATCCTTTTTCCTTAAAGATAACACCCTCAGCAGAGAATTACCTGGCACATATTCTTTCAAGTGTGAAGGCTACAAAACCTGCAAGAGTCAAGAGCATCATGAATTAGCTGAATGCACATCTAACTAGTTACACCAAATCAGGTTTTCGGCAGGACAACAGGAAGGACATATACAAGTTAACGTGGGATACAGAACTAAATGAAGTAAGTCTCAAAAAGGATGATAACATACGTTTAAACTCCTCTAAACTTCCTTTGTAGGGCTTATGTTTGGCACCAAAAACAACAACTACCGGGCGGTTCTGCTTGTCAACACCCTGCATAAACAACTTGCCTTGAGCAAGCTCATTTGGAATTTCTGAAGGAGATATCAATCCATTAGGCATAAACGATCGCCTCCAGCTCAAGTACTTTAGAAACATGGAAGTAGCCTTCTCAATATCCAGCTCTCGAGCACGCAAAAACCTCCTTATCATCAAATCATCCACTTCCTAAACACAAAAGCAAAAAGGATACAAAAGTCAACTACAATGCTGGCTGACAAATCTGAACCTACACAAAAGCACAAATCTCTTCATTTTCGCTCCAATAAACGCAAATCGGTCATGGGTACGATTCCTATCATAGTTCTGCTGCTATTGTACCTTATCTTCACCCACATAAGAACAAAGAAACTACATTTAAAAACAGAAACACCAACATCTCTAATACATCATCAATGGAGATAAGTGACAACAGAACTACTCAGCTCAACTAAGCCTAAATTCCAAAACTGATCAAGATGGGCTTTCAATAATCTTCAAAATGGCACAAATTGAGAGAAACCCATTAACCATACTGACCCATAAAAGCATTATAAAACTAAAAGTAGGAAGAAAAGAAGAAAAAGGAAGGACCTTTGCGGATGGATCTTCTCTTTCCACAAGGGCTCTCATGATACGGACTTTGCTATGCTCAATCTCATCAAATTCTTCTTTCTTCTCATTCTCTGTAGTTACCAACTCTCCTCCATTTGCCTCTTCTTTACATTCCTTGAATTCCATTGCCAAGTTCTTCTATCTAAACAATTTCTAAAAAAAACAAGCAGGGCTGAGTAGGAAGCAGCTGGCTTAACTGATGAGGAAGAAGGAGAAAAGAGGGAGAATGATGAGGAAGATAGAAGAAAGTCAGAGACTTGCGTTAAAAGTAGTTAGAACTTTGAATGCCTTCTTTATTATGAAAGCAGCATTTCTTTGAAGAAAATAAAAAGGAAAAAAGGAAGAAATATAGAAAAAGAAATTTAAAGTTGTTATATATTTATTGCAGACAACCACAGCTTCTGTGGGCGTTCAAATGCGGGAGTTCTTGTACAACGGCATCTTTCCAATTCGCCCTCTCGCGTAAAATTACCATTTCATGTTCAGATCTTTATTCAGTTCCGACTAATTTAATTTTATTGTTGTTTATCTTTAGTTTCTCTCGTCTAAACTTTAATCTTCAATCCACATCCTCACAAGTCACAAGTTAACGGAGTTTTTTTCTTTTAAAATAGTATTTTAGGTTTCTTTTTTAGTTATATAATAATTTTTATTTATTTAATTTTACGCCCACTGAAATTTATGAGAGTGAGTAGTTTGAAAGACATTCCCATTAATGTGGAACCAATAAAAAATGAGTAATTTTTTAAAACTATACTACTAATATACATTTTTTTGTATAAATTAAATTCTCAGAGATTTAATTGATAATTTGATACTATGATAAGCGGGACAATGTTTGGAGTGGGCTTTATCAGTGGGCTCAGGCCCTCACATTTTGACCCAAACGACGATATAAAATTTTAGAGAGGTTTTATTTTAATTTAATTTGGGAGAAATAGGAACGTTGTTGGGTTGCTAATCAAAAGGCAAATGAGATGGACTTTTCATCAAACCGGCAAAACAAACAAAGCTTTCACTAATCTGCAGCGGTAAAACAAAGCTTTCATCTTTCATCTTTCATCTTTCATCTATGGTTTGCTGCTCTTCGTGCCCTTTCGTTTCATCAGCAAAACAAAAAAAAATATGTTGTTTATTTCTTCACTGTTTCTTGAAGCAAAATTCCTCCCCGTCTCTTCTTCTTTCCCTTTCATCCTTCTCCACCTCAGTTTCCTAAATCCTCCATTTTCTTATTCTCCCCCCTTTAACCTTCTTTTCTAAGTAAGCTACCTCCTCAACTACTACTCTTCTGACATCCCAACCATAGTCTCCTCCTCATAAAAATGCACCCTTTTAACTCCTCTTTTGGACCAGTCCTTGAGGACCCATCTCTGTTTCCGCAATCAGAAATCCGGGTTTGGGGTCAAAAACCAAGAAAATGCAGATGAAGTTGTGTGTGTGGGTTTTTGTTGGTGTTCTGGTTTTTGGGTTTGCAGGTGCTGACCGGAGGCAGCGTACAGAAAGGATTTCAGGTAGCGTTCTTTTATATATTTCACTTATTGCTTTCAGTGTGGATTTTATGCTGCTTTGATTTTTGTTGGTTGTACTTTTTTCAACCTTATGGATTTTGTACGTATGAGTATGACATAGGATCGAAATTTTTGGTACTTATGCCATTGAAGTGGAATTGGGCTGCACATAGTGTTGGACATTTTGATACATTTGGTTTCAGCAATTTAAAACTGTTAATCCATTAAAAATAATCATAAATTTTTTAGTACTTAGGTGAGGTTTATTGATAGATTGAATGGAACATTTTCCCTTACTAATTTAAAGAAGAAACGGCATGCTCACTTAATTCTCTAGGACTCCTATTGAGTGTTTGTTTGGAATGGATACTAGAACCTCATGTTACACATGTATATCTTTGTTTTATAATAACTTCATATCACATATTGATAGAATGCTTTACTATATTATTATTCGACTTGATGATCAACTTGGCGGACCAGCAACAATGGGTTGAGTGCTAGTCACTAATTTATGCATACCTTTGTTCTTTAGATATGTTGCTTCTTATGCAGGTCTTAGTTTACCTGATATTTTGGACCGATATTCTTTCTGCTGCCAAGTTTGTGCATGTTCTTTGTTTCTGACATAGCCTGCTAGTATTGTGATGGGATGCAGCATCTACTTGCATCTCATATCTGTTCTTTTGTCTCTGTGGAAAGATGTATTGTTGAAGTCTAAGGAAGTTAAATTGGTTTAAGTTGTATTTAGAAGATTCCTTTACATGATCATGGAGTGTGAATCTAACGTGTGCTTTGGATTTATATAATCTAGGAAGTGCTGGTGATGTCTTAGATGATAATCCAGTGGGAAGGTTGAAGGTCTACATATACGAGCTTCCTAGCAAATACAACAAGAAACTACTACAGAAAGATCCCAGATGTCTCACCCATATGTTTGCTGCTGAGATCTTCATGCATAGGTTTCTCTTATCAAGCGCTGTTCGAACCCTTAGTCCTGATGAGGCAGATTGGTTTTATACCCCTATATACCCCACTTGTGACCTTACCCCTATGGGCTTGCCATTGCCATTCAAATCTCCACGAATGATGAGAAGCGCAATACAGCTCATCTCTAGCAATTGGCCATACTGGAATCGCACAGAGGGAGCTGATCACTTCTTTGTTGTGCCGCATGATTTCGGAGCATGCTTCCATTATCAGGTAAGACTCTTTGTGGGTTGTTGAGTTATGTTTCTGAGGAATTATCAATAACCTCCTGTGATGTTGTTTTGCAAAGTTGTAGTACTATTTATACTTACAATCTTCAGCACAGTGTTTATGAATTGATCTAGAAACCGGGAAGATAAAACTTGGAATTGAAACATCACCAGCTATAGTTGCGATAATTTACTAATATTTCTTTCACATGTGAAGAGGAGAAGATGGAGCGAAACAAACAACAACTATAGTTGCCATCCACTATTTAATTTTACTAATATTTCTTAATAGAAACAGTATGACCGTAGTCGTTTAGGGATTTCCTCTAGCATAAACTTTTATCGTTACCTTACATCACTGCAACTTGGCAAAAGCCATTGCATTACGCTCCCATATAAGTGGCTAATGTGAATTTTGTTAATCCAATTTCACTCATCAAAGAAACAGGCATAACTGATCTCTCAAAATTTTTGTTTTTCAATTTTGTAGGAAGAGAAAGCTATTGAACGGGGGATTCTTTCATTGCTCCGGCGTGCAACCTTGGTGCAAACTTTTGGGCAACGGAACCATGTGTGCTTGAAAGAAGGTTCAATTACTATTCCTCCATATGCTCCCCCTCAGAAGATGCAAGCCCGCCAGATTCCCCTAGATACTCCCCGGTCCATCTTTGTCTACTTTCGAGGGTTGTTTTATGATGTGAATAACGATCCAAAAGGTGGTTACTATGCAAGGTACGTTCATACTGGATTCCTGAAAGGAGGAGTAATTGTAATAGGCCTAACCTGCTTCTCGTGTTGCATATTTCTAACCATTTGTGTTTGGGTGGCAGAGGAGCAAGGGCGGCAGTTTGGGAGAATTTCAAGAACAATCCGCTCTTTGACATCTCCACTAACCATCCAACTACATACTATGAAGATATGCAGAGAGCTATATTCTGCTTGTGCCCTCTTGGCTGGGCTCCCTGGAGCCCGAGGCTAGTTGAAGCTGTGGTATTTGGCTGCATTCCCGTCATCATAGCAGATGACATTGTCCTACCATTTGCAGATGCTATCCCATGGGAGGAAATCGGCGTGTTCGTAGCAGAGGAAGACGTTCCAAACTTGGATACAATCCTGACATCGATACCACCAGAGGTGATTCTGAGGAAACAAAGGCTTCTTGCGAATCCTTCAATGAAACGGGCAATGCTATTCCCACAACCTGCACAATCAGGGGATGCTTTCCACCAGATTTTGAACGGACTAGCTCGTAAATTGCCACACGAGAAGAGTGTTTACGTGAGGCCAGGTGAAAAGCTTTTGAATTGGACTGCCGGACCGGTTGGGGACTTGAAACCTTGGTAAAGGGGAAAGAGTTTTTGTTCGTAGAGAGTGTTTGTTCCAAGTACATGTCAGTTGCGGTCGGAAAAGTTCAGAGCACATACCAGAAATTGTTGTGTAGTTCGACTAGTTTGCTTTTTTAACATTGTGATTTTTGTAGAAATTCTTAATACTTTATAATGCACATTTAGTACCAAATGCTACATATTATAGTCGGATGATCTCATCATTTGCAAAGGAAGAACAAAATGGAAAAAATAGTCGGATGTCAAAAAACTCGTCCAGCTTAACTTAAAATCTTTCTGTATGAACGAGAAAAATGGAGCAAATTATGTTGGGAGAGATTCTAACGTTGAAACATAATGGGACATTAAAAATATCCACCTTCTTTTTCCATAATAAGAAAGAGTACGACTGGTGCAAATTTGAAGAGGCTAAGTAACTTTTCAGCATTCCATATGGACGGGTCAATTTAAAGTAGCTGCCCACGAACATATGTCGACCATATTACATCAATAATTAAAAATATAAAATCAAACACGAGATCAGAGATCAGAGCCCAGGTCAAATAAAATAAATCATTTCTTATTTTCTCTTTGGATATGGTGATTTTATTAGTTTAGAATGGAAAAAAATAAAATAACATTGTGAGAGTTTATTAGTTTTGTTATAAATTTTAAATAGAATTCTCCTTCTCCGTCAACCTTTTAATTTCTACCATCTTTCTCACTCACCTAAATATCATCGATCCAATATTTTTTTCTAAAAAAAAATCCCACACGAACGCGATAGTCCTTGAATTTGTATTATATATCAGGATAAACTATAGTATTTGTAATTAAACCAAATAAACCATTGTATTTGTCCACTTCATCTACATTAGCCACTTCTTTCTAAAAATAGTTATATCTTGTTTGACATCTAAAAAAAACAGAACATGACCATGCTGACTTAGAAATTAAATTTTAAAATAAAAATATAAAAAAAAAGCATGACGAAAAAAAAAAAATTGAGTGCACAAAAAATGTGGTTTATTATTTTGATTTTGCTCGATGTTTTATCGCTAGAAAAAGGAATATTATTTTGATCCTGCTCGATTTTTTATTTTTGGATATTTTGATCTAACTTTTTTATTTTTCAATCAATTACAAAATGAGTATATGATGTCACTTTTATGCCATGTATTTAAAAAAAATCATGTAAGCATAGCCTTTTGATGTAACCAAACGAGACATAACTATTTTTAGAAAAGAATGACTAATGTAGATCAAGTGAATAAATGCAGTGACTTTTTTGACTCAATTACAAATGTACTGACTTATCCTGATATATGATACAAATGCATAGTAAATTTTACCATCTTTTTAATTTAGAGTTAGTGA
>NBIL01119017.1:0-15574 GCA_002752925.1 Viola pubescens var. scabriuscula | reverse complement strand
TCTTGCAAGGACTCAATTGCAACCTGGAAAGAAACCTGAATCAGTTTCTTAGGATCGGTTGTGTTTCCTGCAGCTTTTGTCAGGCTATCTTCGCAGGTTTGTTTGTAATCAGTGGGCTGACAAATGGCCTTGATTGACTTGGATGATGTGGAGATTTGGCCCGATTTGCTGTGTGCTTCTTCATTCGGGTCCTTGGCGCCGTGGATTCCAACAGCGACAGCCACCACCATTGCGACCAAGATGAAGGCTGAGACACCGACAATGGCGAACTTCTTCTTCCTTGCGTTGTCTGCCATCTTTGCTTAAAGAATTAATCAATGGAAGAAAATATTAATTGGAAAATAATTAGGTAATTAGGATTTAATATATGTAGTGCCTTGGGGCTTATTGCACAAAAAAAACTTATTGCTCTCTTGTGCCCCTCGGACACTTGATTTGGTAGAGGACTAAACTCCTTGTTTATATAGGAATGGAGGGAGGGACTCAAAATAGATAGATTTGAAAAGTTGTTAAATCAGTTATGAAATGTAAGGCATGGAATAAGGAGAGCGGGAAGAAAAACCGGGCCATCCAATTATTTCCTAAGTTATAGGGAGATGGAATTCCATAATTGACCAGATTTGGAAATTTTAGAAAAATAAAATAAAATGGCTTTTACTTTTTCTTCTTTACCGCTATTTTAATGTGATTTTTTTGTTTTTTGTTTTTTTGAAGAATCGAACAGCATGTATCCTAATGAGATAGGATCCCCAGCTCTTCTTCGGGGACCAATTTCAAAAGCCCAGGACAGCTCTAGAAAAGCCCACGGCCCAGTGGGCAAATGGAAGATGGCATTTTGTGTTTCAGGAATAATTGAGGAGTCATGTTATTGTCAAGATTCTCAATGACAATACTAGTATCAATGTATTATTGTTTGTTTTGAACTGACTGGTAATTCTCAAAAAAAGGAAGAAAAAATTATAATATATCATATTCGTATTTTACATCAGTCTCTGTGCAAACCACCTTTGTCTTCTCGACCTTATTTTTCCTCATCTTCATGTTTAATCTGAGTAGGGGTATTTAATATTTATGCTTTCCTTAAAAGATAATCCATATCGCTCAAAGCTTAGATCTCCGCAATTCTAACTTGGCAATAGTACCCAAGTGGACTTCATCAGGGCCATCTGCAATTCTCAATGTTCTTGCGGTTGCCCAAAGATGAGAAAGAACAGTGTCAGATGATAACCCAGCCGCACCGTGCACTTGCATTGCCATGTCAAGCACCCTCAAAGCCATGTTCGGAGCAGCAACCTGATCGAAGCAATAATACCAAACAAGTTTATTTACAAGCTCAGCTTTCGATGGTTTACATGAAAAGAACGACAACACTACACCATGTTTCTAGGCCAATTCCTTCTTCTTTCAATTAGGAAAAGGAAATAGTACCTTGGCCATTGCTAGATTTCCGCGTGCCTTTTTGTTTCCAAGCCGATCAAGCTGATCAGCTGCCTCAAGCACCAACAATCTTGCCATTTCTAGCTCAATACGACACTGATAGAAACGATGTATTAAAAAGGTTAACTTAGCGTCATTCGGGAATGGGTGGTATCCCATTCCACTCGGAGTTAACTTCCAAGTTTCTTTAAGTGTATAGTTTTTTCTTTAAAGGAAAATAATCAACACCAACATCAGCCCATCAAAATTACCTTGGCAATATCGGATTGAAATGAGCCATGCTCAGCGATCAATTTCCCAAATGCCCTTCTACTGAGAGCCCTTTCAACCATCATCTGCATGCCACGCTCAGCTCCACCAATCAATCTCATACAATGGTGCAACCTTCCTGGACCCAGTCTACCCTGCAAGAAGGTAAAGCTATCAGAGACATTATTTTACTGACCAAGACGCAAGTTCTTTTCAATCACACAACTAGACAGCATGAACCTTTGACACATTTTTTTTGCGATAATCATGAACCTTTGACAAATAACCAGTCATCCTAAGATAGCAGCCTAAAAAATGAGATCCCCTTACTGCCAAATCACAAAGCAGGCAAATTCTGGACACTATGCAGGTATGCTTGTAGAAAGTTCACTAAACTCTGTGTTTTAATCACAAAAAACACTAGCAGTTTCGAAAGTGAATTAACATTTGTGAAAGAATAAACAAGGTCCTGAATTAAACAAATAGTAGCCCTTGTAATCCGTTGGGGAAAATGTTAAAAAAAGTATATACCAACTTTACCTGGGCAATCTCAAAACCACGTCCTTCTCCAAGTAGAATGTTACTTGCTGGCACACGTACATTTGTGAATGAAACTTCACCATGACCATGAGGGGCATCATCAAAGCCAAAGACCATAAGTGGTCTCTTTACATGTACACCTGGTGTCTTAATATCCACTAAGATCATTGATTGCTGCTTGTGGATAGCAGCACTGAAGTCTGTTTTTCCCTGCATATTGTTCAAATTGCCTTCTTTAACTCGAGAAGTTTTAATAATAGAATCATACCATAACTGCCACACAAAGAACTCACCATAACTATAAGAAGTCTACACCTTGGATCCATGGCTCCACTTGTCCACCACTTTGTCCCATTGATGATGTATGAATCACCTTCTCTGTAAAAAAAGGAAAATACAGCCACCACCAATAGAGTTTAGTCACCAATAGAGTTTAATCTGAACAACCTTTGAAAGGAACAAAGTAGAACCAAATTTTAATTTGTTAATGACATCTACTTTGCCAATATGGTACCTTTTAATTGAGCACTCAATATTGGTTGCATCAGATGATGCAACTGCTGGTTCTGTCATTGCAAATCCAGAGCGAATCTTTCCCTCAAGCAATGGAACAAGCCATTGAAGTAGTTGTTCTTTGTTTCCATAGCGCAACAATACCTAAAACACGAAATGAAGTATTGCCACATAATCCAAGAAGCAGATAGAATAAATGTATCATGCAACAAAGTGCGTCACTATTCTCCATTGATTTCGAAAGGCTATTAGATGCATATTCTTTCAGTTATTTCTATCTCAATGAATTGAAGCAAATTTTACGTCTCTCATGCATGAGTTAAATAATCTCCTAGTTTTTTCATGCAACTCTTATTTTCTCTCTTCACTTTCCAGTTTTAGTGTTAGCACAGATCTCTTGAAACTTTCCATGGATGCAGGCCTCCACACTTGCCTGTATACATGAGGATTAGAGGAAGGCTTGTGTGGTAGTCATGCAAACAAGTAGTCTGAAACTCCAAATTACTTTTACCTCCATATTTCCAGTGTCAGGTGGGCTACAATTGAACACCTGCGGAGCCCAAACAGAACGACCCATAATCTCACAAAGGTATCCATATTCAAGATTTGAAAGGCCTGCTCCAAGTAATTGATCAGGTGCATCATCAGAGATGGAATTATTACTCCCATCAAAAATTAGTTTTCTTGCCCTTTCAGCACTATCTATCTGCAAGAAGCATGAATCTAGAATAAGTTCATTATTTTAAACACTACAAACCTTTCACTGAATTAGGAGGAATAATAAAACTAGATAGAGAAATAGATCGAAAAGCAGGAGCATAAGTACAGGTATAAACAAGTTCCACAATCCTTCTTTTTTAGCCAACTCCTTTAATCTTTCCTCCTCCGGGTGCACTGTCCAGCGTGAAGATGACTGAGCAAGTTTGTAGAACTCACTTTCCATGGGGTAAATGCGATCTTCCATAAACTTCAGTACTTTGTTTCTCAGTGCTAGCACCTTTTTGTTAGGGACAAACCTTCCCTGTTCTTTTGATGGGGCATCAAGATCCCCCTGGTCACCAACTTGTTGCGTCTGATATCCTGCAGTTTGAGCTGAGTAGCAATCAGATATTAGCACCTATGTAGTTTCTAGCAAACCAAAGGTACAGCCAAAATAAAGAAGCAATACAAATGTTCAAAAGGTATTCAATAATATTCTATGCTATGTCTTTAGTGGTTCTACTAATGCAGATTCATGAAATAACTCTAGAGCTAGTTACAAATCCTGACTTCTGATAACAGTTCTTCCTTTTCTCAACGAACTATTACATGCAAGAACATTTGCAAGTTGCTAATTATCTAGGCCAGCCTGCATCGATTCCCTCATCTGTTTTCTGGTGTAAAATGTTTAAATGTTACGACTCTGACAGGAAACTTTGATCACCTAGCCAAATAAAAACCTAACATTTACATATCTCTAGGACAAAAGGTTTGCATGCCAAAACAATTTATTAATTCAATAGCTACCATATGGGGGGCGATCTGGAAGCACAGATTTTCTTCCTATAAAAGCCCATGCGGAGTCTATCAGACCATTAGCTTGACTTCCTGCATGTTGAGCACGCTCACCTCCTGAAGCATTTCCCTGCAGTATCATGATGAACATTTTATTTTAATGGTTTGATTTATCACAGAAGCTTTTCCCATCAGATTTGCACTGAAGATATCAATGTTTCTCTTCAGCAATTACCATAATCCATCGACTATGTATCCCTGCATAGATCGCTGCTCCTCGGAACATAGCAAATGCAACGTAGAACTTCCACTCAGCAGCAGGCCAGGGTTTTCCCTACATTGCAGCATTTCAAGCATGAGAAATTTCTTGAAGGAATCTTTTGCAATCAAGTGAAGAATAAACCTTACCTATGATTTAATTTCCTCACAAATGAATGAAATTTAAACAGTCCATGTGAAACACTATTAAACAGAGATTTTAATACATCTTACAGATGCAGAGCAGTATTCAGCCAAGTATTCTGCCTGTGAAGGAATCCCGTCTGAAATTCCAGAAAGTTCTAAGCCACCACCGACTTGTCCATTTCCAAGGTTTAGGTCCACAATGTAAACCTACCACGAAAAGATGAAAACAATCAACTTAGAAATTTTGAGGACCAGGAAAATCTTTTGCCTTAGTTATAAACAAAAGCAGTAAAGAGCATAAAAGAACAGCAACTATCACCATAAAGGTTTAAGAAGAAATATGATGAATATCATCTTTTCCATCAGAAAAACATGATTTTAGAAACTAGTTTAGTACCATGCAGTTGTATGCAACATCACTCATTTGGTTTCCAAGGGTAGATAGTTCCCAGTCAAGAATACCAATGACTCGATCCTGCACCATAGATAGAATTCCATCAGATTCTGACTCAGGTATTTTCAGCTGTCAGTATTTATAGAAAACAAGCTTTAGCCAAAACAAAATCAACCAAAGCACAAACAGCACTATATTCTTTCCCCCTAAAAACTTGATCAAGATAAATTAAAGGAAATAGCCAAGACCTACAAAATTGCATAAAAAATGATATTTATACATGGATAAATAATTTACAGAGTTTAAACAACAGACCTCGGTGGGATGAAATACAAGATTATCAATGCGAAAATCTCCATGAACTAGACCAGCTGCTGCTCTAGAGGAATCTTCAGCAGGAACATGTTGCAGTAACCATTGAGACAACTCCAACATCTTCGGATTCCTTGGACACTTGTCATCAACAGTTGATGCAATGTACTGTTTGGTCCATCTTTCCACCTACAAGTTCATAAAAAGTTTTCACAGACACCCCGCGTAGCTGGACGCGACTATTTCAAGTCCCAAACCTAAGTTACCATTTGTAACTCAAACGCCTCGCCACTTCCCTAAAAACACAACTCAACTAAAATCTACAGGACATAGAAACTTTGATGCTGGTAGGCCTCCAAACATCTAGATTGAAAAATGTACTCACCTGCCGTTTACAATAGTTGTCTCGCCGTCCATAACTTCGTAAACCGATAGCATCAACATCAACAGAATGCAAAGCAGCCAATGCCTTAGCACCTTCTCGATATATTGCCTTTCTCCTCTCGGGTGCCACTCCCTAATCAACCGCAATTTAACTAAAATTCTTCAACCCAATAGTTGAAAAGTTCAGACACATTAAGAAAGGATCGTTACCGGAAGCTTAGGGTCTATGAAAATGCGGCCATCCAAGTACTCCATAATATAAAAAGCTGTTCCAATCACACTCGGATCCATACATAAACAGAAGACTTTAGGAACTGGAACTTTCGTGAGCTCACCCAGCGCCCGTAGAACCTGTCCCATCGGAATAAAAAGTCAACTGCACTCATTTCGCCTTATCGGGAACTAAACAGCACAAATACAAACTGAACATGAGAACTACACACTTCACTGAAACTTAAGTACCTGATACTCTCTATCAACGGCGTGAGCAGACTGCAGTAATTTTCCCGGAGGCTTCCTCCTCAAAACGAATCGTTGAACAGAAGCTCCGGTTCCAACTTCCAGCATATACGTTGGGTTTGATTGTCCATGCCCAAACTAAAATTACACGAAACAGTAAAGGAATGAATTAAGTTCAGTACTGGGTCAGAATCAATTGAGATAGAAATGGAGAGAAATTGAAATACCTGTTTGATGGAGAAGGAAGAGGGAGAGGAAGGGAAGAAGGGGATGTGAGTGGAGGCATAACGGAGCAGAGCGTGATGGTCGAAGGCTGAGTGGACTGGACGGAGGAGATCAGATGTCCGGCTTGCCATAGTTGGTTGGCGAAGAAGAAGAAGAAGAAGAAGAAGAAGAAGAAGAAAAGTTAAGGACTAGAGAGGCAAGGATTGGCCGTTAGAATGAAACGCACAGCAGCAATGCCAGTGAGAACGACTGACAACCAAAAGCATGGGGAAAGCTATGCGGATAATAGTTTTAAGCTTGTTAGAAGAACTTTTTAGGCGAAAAGATCCCCGTCTCGACATTTGTTATTTGTCTTTTAATTCACAATTTATGTATTTTCTTTCAGTTTTTAGAAAATTGGGATTTGCCTTTTAGCGAAAAAGAATCCTTCGTGATTGTCGTCCCCTAATTTGCTACTAACGCACTCCACGATTAAGATAAGATCCATTTTAATAAGAATTACTCGTATGTTTCATTCTTGGCGTACAGGTAACTAAAGCCATAAAGTCCATCTCAATTCAATTCCGTAGGAATGATGTATCATACTCTCTTCTACTATAAAATGACCTACACCCGAATATCTCATTCCTTACTTTCTTTACATAAATGGCAATATTTTGATACAAGTTTTTTTTCCCTAACAAGAATTGTCAAACCAACATCTGCTCAATTACTTCATTTTCTCTGCATACTCCAACATCAACTTTCATGGTGTCTAGCCTCTCCGCCGGTAATACCCTACAACAGTTTCTCCTTGGAGACTAATCAAGACAACCGGAAAAAAAAACAAGAAAAACTCTTAATTAGTTCGTTAGAAACTGAAAGTTTATTAATAAATAATGCGAACAATATTCACAATTTTTCTTACCTTGTCCCATAAATGTGGATCAGGCCTCTTATAAACTTCAACTAGGACAATTTCAGAAGGATTAGCTATATTCCAGTTGCAAAACGGATTTGGAACCTGATTCCACACATAGTCGCTAATTGTCTGATCTATTTTATCATGGTATGTTGCATTAGAGAAATGGTACACGTGTGGCTTCTGGCATATGTTCTGACTGTAGGAGCGAGTGTTGAATGCATATGCAAACGCATCACCTGTTCTATACCAACTTATGAACGTTCTTGCTATTTTCTCCACCTCTCGCGGAGAAAGTACTCCGCGCAATATCTGAACCGCGTAGCCCCAAGTTACCGAAACAGTCCAGTTTCGGTGGTTGTCGTAGCAGATAGATTGCTGCATTATCGCAGCGGAATCGAGCTTAATAGGGATCGTGAGTCGTTTTAAGGCTTCGACCCTGCTCGTTTTCGGAAATATGGGATTGACCACATCTAAGTGGTGGATAGAGACTAGAGGTGTGATTGGATGTGAAGCAAGAAGGCCAAATAGGTTGCCATGAACATCATACTGCCAAGAAAATCAAGAGAACAGATTCAATTTTCTTTGAAAAACAAGATAAGTATGGTAAAATATCTCAATAACGATCTTAACACACAATGCTTATCTACTCTTTAAAAATTGAACAATATCATTCAAATGGAAAGACCAACACAGCATAACATAATTAGTTAATTAATTAATAAAACAACAATGCAAATCATAAAATTGACTAACCTGATGGAATCCTGATTCTTTTGTGAGAGGAACACCCAGCTCTGCCATACACGCCTGAATTCGATCATCGGACCCGAATAACTCTGGATATCGTTGTATGCACCGATCTTGCATCTTTTCAAGAGCCACTGCTAATGGATAACTAATGGCAAACCCTCCACCACCATAAGCCATTCCATAAGAGAATCTTACGTTTTGAGTGTGACTCTCTGAATTGCTCCCAATATAAAAAAACTGGTTGTGATCATACTTGGACAATACTCTCACCAAATTATCTGGAACAAAAAATGTATCATCATCACCCATCACAAACCACCTCACATCCGTTAATCCTAACCTTAAAGTCTCAGAAACTATCCTCGAAATCCGTATCGCAGACCGGTATCCTTTTGGGTAGTTATACCTGAAGTGTGATGTGCTGCTTGAGATCTTCACCATTGGCAAAAGATGATCATCGTTAGCGTTATTTCGTAACGACGTATCTAACCAAACGAAACCTCGCATCTCGTGAGGCCTCCACCATAACTTGATGTAGTTTTTTCTTCTGTTCCATAGATTAGAAGAGGCTGCAATGCCAAATACTAAGTGGTGCAGGTTGGTATTGGTGGGAGTAGAAGTGATGACAGGAGTAGTAGCAGCAACTGACAACTTCTTCGGAGTTTCGATTCTTACGTTGCATATAAAAGCAGACTTTGGTAGATTGATAGAGTAAAATAAGTATGAAAGGGACAGTATGAAAAGAATGATGAGCAAAAACAACCTGGACGAGTATCTCATGCTGAGATGATGATCCATTACAGGAGTTTCTAAAGGTTTTCGATTGAGTTTCATGGTGATCTTGATTGATGGGTGTGGAAAAATGTGAAATTCTGTGGAGAAGGAACGTATTTGTGTAAAGAAATCTGGAATAATTAGAACTCTTAATTATCTCAATATGAATGTAGTTATCTCAAAATTTAAATGTAAACAGATTATTTTATCATTTTAGTATTATGCTTGCACTGTAAGTCTGATCTCATTGCAGCAGAACAAGGAGTTTATTTATTTTATTTTAAGCTCTTAGAAGAGTTATTATTACAAACATCAACAACATTGTACCAAGAAGATCCTATGTTGCTAATCAACTGCTAATGGAACTGTTTTCACCTGAAAAAAATAAAAAAATAAAATTACGGCTTAGGATCCATAAAAGTCATATAAAGTAACATTAAAAAGAGAAAATTCTGACCAGATTCTGGTACTTGAGAATGTAAAACATCTCCAGATATCGCCTAGTTTCTCTCCTCTCCAGCTTTGAGACATGTTTCCAGAAACCATAAACCCCAGCCAATGTCAGTAGCCTCTCAGAATATATCTTCCATGTGTACCTGCATTTGATTTTACAGCATTAGTCATACCCAGGTACCGACCAAAGATCTCGAATGATACGAATTTATGGAGCAAAATGAAACCTTTCGTAGATTCGTTGCAGCCCTGCATCAGAAATCTTTTGCCAGTAGCTACGATCCTTCTCGCATTGCTCAAAAAATTCAATCAACACTACAGCAACCTGATCAGGGTGATAAGGATCGATATGGAACCCTGAGATACCGTCCTCAATGATCTCAAACAGACCGCCGTGACAAGTAGCCACAGTCGGTAGCCCACATGCCATAGCTTCCACCACAGTGAGGCCAAAAGCTTCATAGAGAGCCGGCTACAACAAGCATACTTCGATTCAATAAGCCAAGACCAGCTTTTCACCATTTTAATTAAACCACAGACCTGTACAAAGACGCCTTTTTTGTCTGCAATATAGCGATACAGTTCACCATTGCGAGCACGGTTCATCTGGGCACATATCCAACGGAACTGGCCATGCAAATTGTACTGCTTCATTAGGGCATGCATCTTTTCAATCTCAACCATCTCTTCCCTGTCACTGGACTTCTTCACGTTTATGTAACCACCAACTACAACAAGATTTGCAAGCGATCTTAGTTTGATGCTCCTAGCATAACACTCAAAAAGGCCTGTTATGTTTTTCACCCTGTCAAACCTTGCCATGGAAAAGATTATAGGTTTTGTTCGGTCACTCAGATAACCTCTGCATGTAGATAGTAGACATAAAACAAACTCTTTTAGCAAAATCATAAGATTACAGTTAATAGTAAACAGTATATACTATGCATACTAGTACGACTTTCACGACAAGAGAGAGTAAAGTAACAGTTCCAAGATACTCACACATGTTCCTCGTTCTGCTTAGGATCATACAGGAGCCCTTCAATTGAACCATGTAAAGCAGTTAGTCTTTTTTCCGGGTCAGAGTATGGAAAATATATGCACATGTCAGCACCCGGAGAGACGATGTTAAACTTGGGATCGAACACATCAACACCATGAACAACGCGATACAACCCTGGAAGGGTGAAAGCAGTGTGGTTTTCATACTGCCCCACAATGTTTTTGCTGGGACAATCAACAAGTTTGGTGAGAAAACAATCGAAAAAACTGTAGCATCATAATGGAAAAATGCACTTCACAGAAGTAAAACTGACCTTCCTGCAATCTCCTGGTATGTACTGGTGATGATGAAATCTGCGTGGTTCATAGCAATAAGGTCAGCTGTAAACTGAGATGAAAAGTGGTACTTCTTTTCAAATTTTCTCCAGTATAAATCAGAATCAGGATATTTTGTTTTCTCCAATGCATGTGCAATATTACACTGCATAGGAAATAAAGTTTAGAAAATCAAGCAAGGGGATCAGTCCTTTGTCAATGTACAGAATGAAACGTTGGAATTTGAGTATCCGATTCTATAATCACAGCAAACCTGCGTAATTCCTAGCTTAGAAGACAACAGAGTTGCAACAGGATTTCCATCACTATAGTTCCCAATGATGAGATCTGGAACACCCTGTAGCTCAGCAGTTATCTCATTCGATGCATCCTGATGACAACCAAATAAACATATGATTACCAATAATAAAAACAAGTACTCACAAAATTTCTACCAGAATTAAAGATTCAAAACCACACAAACAGATTTGGGGAGTAAGTGACTGCATTTTACGAAAGCTTACATTTGCAAAAGTCTCCAAATATGGCCACACGTCAAACCTTGAAATCCATTTACGAAGAATTCCATTCTCATTTCTAAAGGGCACTCGCAGAATGTATGTGTGTTCTGTTCCACTGATTCTCTCTAATCTTTGGTTACATGTGTTACCTTTTGCATCAGGTATAAGTCGGGTAACCTTAAACAAAATTTGAGGAAACATAATAAGATGAACTCTTCCATAAATTAACAGATATTGTTAAAGGGTGTGAAAAATGAATTGCAAGTATACTCACTATAAGAATTTTTGCGGTAGCATCTAATCCCTGTTGTTGTATTCTAAGAAGCATCTCACTCTCCAGTTCACGCACTTGATCAAGTATATAAACAATCTGCAGAACAGCAGCTCAGTGTATCACTTACGGGTGCAAGAAGAATCCTTTGAATTACCACTTTGGGCACAAACTAGTGAATCAATACCTGCCCACCAGTGTCGGGCAAACCTAAGACATTTGCTTGCCCAAAGTACCCATGCGGAGACACAATGACAACATTGAAGACCATTGGAATCCTTCCCAGGAATGTCTCTAAGGTAGAGGGATCAGGAGCCTGAAGGATCTCCAAGAGAAGATGCACCATCTCTGATACCCGTTTTGCTGTATCGCCCCAACCTCTCTCAAATCCCAGTCCTTGTAAGCTACGCATAGAATAGCGGAATTGAGAATGCTTTAGATGGCATAACAGGGAAAAAACAATGAATTGCTTACTCAAATTCAAACTGAGAAAATTGCGCATCTGGCGGAAACTTAGAAAGGTATTCCTCTGCCTTTGCCAATGCAGACTGAAGTTTGGGTATGGTCTGTATCCTCTCATTCAGCATCATCACCTACACAATGTTGGGGTGAAATGAGAACCTTACTTTTGACAACAAACACTTCGTAACTAGGAGTTGCGAAGCGTTGAACACAATTCATGCTCTAAACTGAATGCAAGCGCATACAAGACACTCAAAGAAAATTTCCAAAGATCTTACATAAAAGAACTGCATATGTACTAGAGAAGACGAAAACCTACATGACCATCATGTTTGTGTGCTCGGAGAAATTCAAGTGGAGGCTGCAAACAGTCCTTGTCACGGAACATGATTGAAGATAGGTGACGGTTGAGAAATTGGACCCCATTTCCAATGGATGACGACCGTGTTGGCCGAGGAAATGTCGCATTAAACGGTTCAAAATCAAGCTCAAGCACAAACTTCTCATCGCAGCTATCACAATTTTCACATTCCAAGTAATCAATAAAATTCTAATCCACATAACAAATAAGGCAAAATTCTTACCTCCCATCCACAAGCTCTTCTTTGAATCGAAGATATTCCGGAACAGTCAGGTTATCCACACTCAATTCATACACATTAACACGAACATATTCCCAAATCCCAGGCCTGGGACGAATTGCCATCGCCACGAACGGAGGCAGGACTATAGCTTCCTATCGATCATAAATCAAACACATGCATCATTAATAAATTGAGTAATCCATGAAAAATAGAGCATAATTAGAATAATTATGAGAATTTGACAACAACCTGAGCGGATTCAAGCACTTTGCTGAAGGGACTAGTGCCCAGCTTCTTCACTGCTTCATCCAACTTAACCATTTTAGCCAACTCTTCCGCCAACTGATGCGCTTGCAATATCCCCTTCCCATGATCAACATACCTTACAAAACGAAAACCATTTTTTTTTACTTTTATTTATTTATTAATTTGTCAAATTAAAATTTGAAGATCTGGAGAGGAGAGAAACGAGTTCGTTCGGATGGGCAGAGAGAGTGTCGTGGAATCGGTCCCGCATACTGGTCGGACCGTCGTACTTTGTAAGCGGCATGATCAAAACGCAAGATGAACAGACCGAAACGACAGCAAAAAGGTAGTAGTAGCAGGAAGATGTGTGTGTAGAGCGGGTTCGGTGGTGGTTAATTTATACATCTTTCGTCCTTGAGGCACTTGGCATTTGCAGGTGTGATGATTCATACGAAAAATGAAAGAAGAGCACTTCCCTCGCTTTTTGAAATTGAAACGGTGGGGTCTGTTGTGTTCTTGTGGATCATAGACGGTCACGCCCATGTCATGGTTACGCGCGTGTAAGCCACGATCCAATGGGAATGCGAATCGGGTCGACGGAACTTGAAACTCGATTGAAGACGAGGAGGGCAGCTCCTGATCGAAATCCCGCCAAACGGAGGAGGAACGGTTTGCCATTTTCCGTTCGCCGTTGGAGAGAGAATTGCGGATCATGTATAATTATGATTTTAATGAACAAATCGGGACAGAGGAATGTTCATATTTAGTTTGAGGAGTGTTGAAAGACGAATCATGTTAACGGTAACTCGTGTGTCTCTTTAAAAGTTAAAGTCATTGCTACCTTCGGAGAACGACAAGTGTTGGTAGTTCCCGACATACTAGAAGACGATCGTGGGCTGGATTCTTGTCTGTTTTTTAATCTGATGTTGGGCTTTTGAGCCTCATTTGTTATTTGGGCTTTTCTTAAGTGATTTCTACTTCTTTTTTTTATTATAATTTTATCAGAAATATTTCTCCTTCTTTTTTTCTTAAATAAATAAATAAACAAGAGGGAGAGAGTTTTATCATCATTCGGGGTCAATATGATCTATCAGATCTCCTCCAAAAATATTGTTTGTAATTAGTAATAATTTAGAGACATTTCCCGCAAAATAATGGATGTTAGGAATTGAAAAATATGTTTTAAAAATTATTCCTCTATAAAAAAGAAAGTAGAGTTATATTTTACTAAATTATGTTATATTTTACTAAATTATGTGCTCATTGATCGGTACCGTGGTATAAAAGTTCGGTATTGAATGTCTGGTACCAATACTAAATTATCGAAATAATTTTGGTAGATAATATTGAATTTCCAAATTATTATTCGTACAACAATTAAAAAACACACTCAAACGAAGTTTTAACAAAACATCCACATATAAACATTAAACATCCAGAGAGTTTTGGAATAGATTGCGGTGGTGGTTCATGTGTCTCTTGTATTTGAAATAGTGATATGGGAAAATCCTAACTTTCTTCGCCAGTACAATTGTTTAGTTAGGAACTGAATCGACTGAAATTGATTAATTGAGAGACAGGGTCGATAAACCCAGTAGGGTTTATGCTAAATGTTCCTAAATTAAGCAGATAGTGGGCTAGAACTCCTCTCTAAAGGGCAAGTCCTTTTGGGTTGGGCAATTTCTCTCCATTTGGTAGACTTTATACTATTGACAGATAAAGATGAAGGTTTCAGTTTGACTGGATTTACCTTGGGTTAAATAAATAGCATAGTGTGTATCCAAGAAAGTTGTCACCCGCGACTCGAGGATGAGATACGTTATAGACCATTTGATAGCTTTATCCCCATTTTGAATGAGAAAAGATATACCCTCAGTATTTCATCTCCGACGAGAAAGATACTATTCTTATCTGCCACCTAAAGCTTACATCTTACAGACCATGTCTTATCCATGGATAAGCATGGATATTTTGGCTCTTCAAAAGAAAGATTCCAAGCATTGGTAAGTTCAGGGGAGCTGTTCAGTATTATTTGTTAAAAAGTCACCGGATGAGTCTGCTACTGGGGATATCTCTCAGCATAGCATTTATTCTATTTGTGCAAGTAGCCTAGTAAAGTGCTCGGAATTGTACTACAAATCTAAGATCTGTTTCTTTTATCTATTTGGGCAGGCGTAGTTGTTGTGGATATGGAATCAGTGAAAGTAGGGAATCTCATCACTTTGTAGGCGGTAAAAACTTACCAGAACTAAGGGCTTCTGTGGTTTCCTCCCCTATAAATAAGGCCATGCCTTAAACCTTTGAACCAAGGTAACTAACAAGACAGAGCTACTTACTTGTAGAGTTATTTGAATTGATCAATGGCACCTCAACAAGATCGCCTTTCTAGGATTGCTAATGAAAGCTTGGCTTTGCTAGATGACCTCTGTGGTCCGCCTGGAAGGTATCAACCTCAAGTCTCACTTGTCTATCATGGGCCTCAAATTTCAACGGTGAGGGTGCTGGTCCCAGCCAGCAATGAGGTAACCCAATTCTTCAGTGGGATGAAAATGAGCCGGCCTGAGCCTGAGCCAGTTCTGTCTAGTGACCAGGCAGCCCTAAAGTATGGTGGGTTCGTGGTTGTGGACCACGGTAGGAAACAAAATGCTCGCTGGCCTTAATTATATTCTTAATATGGAGTTTAGTGTCAGTTACTAAAGGTACTGTGTCTTATGTTGGAGTCATTAGGTGAGAAATGAAGAGAGAGAAGCACATGGTAGTCATTTTAGTTACTTTGCTGGGTCTGTTCTGGTCACTCCTACTAAAAAAACTGTATTCTGTATACACTAGGTTGCTGTTTCTTTGTGTCTTTTATATCCCAATGATCAGCTTTTAGTTCCT
>NBIL01118988.1:0-11867 GCA_002752925.1 Viola pubescens var. scabriuscula | reverse complement strand
AAAACAATTTGAAAATAGAAAACTAGACTTACAACGGGGCCATGAACAGGATCTGAAGCGATGAATTGCTGGACATCGGACTCAGACCAAGAAGGAAGGGGCTCCTCACGACCCTTGATGAATCTGGAATAGTTGTCGAGAATTTTGAACCTTTCGCACCAAAACTCCTTGTATCCTTCATAATGTTTCCTGAAGAACGACGGCTGTGAATCTCCCATCTTTACTCTTCCTTCTTCAATCACACTCGTTTACGATCTTGCTCTCTCTATCTGTGTAGTTGGGTGAAAAAGGAAAAGGAAAAATAAAAATGGAATGAAGTAATAAATGAAAAAGATAGAACAGCGCAGCCGCAGCCCACCTTTTGGGTTTTCAGCACGCACAGCACACGCGCTCTATTATCTCCAGATGTGTCCAAGTTTACTCCCCAAACCAAAACGGCAAAGAGTAGTGTAGTTTCCAAATAAAAAAGCTTTTCAATTAACTTAACCTTTTCCATAATTTTTTATTGTAAATTTTTTTTCTACGTAGAAAATTTATCAAATAAATACACACAATTTATCTTTTAACGAGCTAACCTGACGCAAATATAAGTAGCTCTAGTCTATTTAGTGGTGTGAGTCTAACTAAATTAGAGCATAATATTCAATTTAATATGAGTCAGCGTTCATTTTACTTGATTACCCCCCTAGAAAAAGAAGTTAATGGACTCACGGGCCTAAGGAAAAAAACACATCATCTGATGTGGGCTTAGGCCCAAACCCGAATATAATCTGGACCCAAATCAATGCGTATCCGCCGGTTGCAAGAAACAAGGTACCTTCTCCTCTCACCCAACCAGTCGCATATGCTCACTGGCTGTCATTCTTTTTTCTGTTTGAGACATTCTGTTAATCCAAGCCCTTTCCCTCGCCTTGTGTTCGTCGTCTCTCCAGCACACCCTTCTGATCCCCGACGGGGGAGCGGCGATAGTTGCGGCGACAGCGACCATTTCACCAAAACTCAGTCAATCAATGGAGGACTGTGTGCTGCGGTTGCTTGACTGAAACCGGGGGTATAGTTTGCTTTCTTCTCCCGACGATGTGTTTGGTGTGAGGATAGAGCTCCAATTTCTGCTCCTTGAATCCGTCGACTGCCAACTTTCAGGTGCGCTATTCTCTTCCTCTAAACCCCTACAATGTGCATGATGACCACTGTATTTCTGGGTTTTTGGTACTCTGTTCTGTTTCCCTGTTTTGCCATTTCAAGTTATCCGGGTCTGACCCGATTTGGATTAATTAGTAGTATTATATTATGACTTCGCATTAAATAATATTTTTTTATTTGGTATTTTTTTTCTTTTTCCAGAATAAAAAACACCCCGTCGTTAGGTGTCGTGGGCACGCCAAGCAGCAGAGCAGAAGTGGAGTCATATTAGGCTCTGTTTTCTCGAGTCCCGCCTTTCTATGGTTTTCTACTCTTAGATTGTTACTCTCTCAGAGGTGAGACTTCTTCTTCAAACATAGAGGTCGAAAAAAGTCTGTTGATTTTACACTCTTGCATAACAACAGTTAAACCCCAAATCCATACTCCTTTCTGCTTCCCCCGCACGTTTCTTTTCTTTCTCTGCACTCTAATTTGGTACTGTAATACTTAACCGTAATTGTTTCTTTTTTGTTGCGCAGGTTCCATTCTTCTACTTCATCTGCGTTCTTCTTTACCATTACAATGGTGGGTTAGTTATAAATTGTGCTTCTTTCTGCTTCTAGGTTTTTAAGGGTAGTTACAATAATTGGGTTCCTCTTGGCATTCATCTTTAAGCTTTGTTTTTAAAGTTTATATGTTTGGGATTTTGCAGCAATCAGGAGATATCAGGAAGTGGTTTATGAAGGCACATAATGGCAAAGGAAATGCTGATGCTTCTGCCAATGATACTTCCCAGAAGAAACAGCCTGCTAAAGACACACAACCTGAATCCCCTGTCAGTACATACAATGATGGGTTTTCTGTTCTTTACATATGGTTCTTGATTTTCAAGAATAATTTGTGTTTTTTTAATTTATTTAGGCCCAAGAAAGTTCAGGCAGAAGGAAAACTAGCAAGTATTTTTCTAAGCCAAAGGATGGCAAGGAAGTGGAGGAACTTCCTGCCAAGAGGAAATCAACAAATGAAAATGATCGATCCGTGAAACCCCCACCATCCAAAAAGGTTCAGCGTGTTGATGATGATGATGAAGATGATAACTTTGTCTTGCCCAGTAAGAATAAAAGCAATAATTCAGCTGATGCCACCCCCAAGAAGAAACTAAAGAGTGGTTCAGGTAGGGGAGTTGCTCAGAAATCCGTGGAAGTTGATCAGACTGATGAAGATGATGTTAAGGATGCTGAAACCCCTGTTAAGCCTGCTGGAAGGGGTCGTGGTGGTGGTGGCAGGGGTGCATCAGGGGCACCACCTGCTGGTAGGGGCAGAGGTGGGGGACGAGGTGGATTTATGAGTTTTGGTGAAAGGAAAGACCCTCCCCACAAAGGAGAAAAGGTAAATATATGTCTGATGTGATGAGCTGGAATGTTGTAAAATTCTTTATATTAACTTCAAAATCTGTGTTGTTTCAGGAAGTCCCTGAAGGTGCACCTGATTGTTTGGCGGGTTTAACTTTTGTTATTAGTGGCACACTTGACAGGTACTTAATTTTCTTGCTATCTGCTTTCTACACTTCATAAAAGGTTCTTTGTTTATAAGTAGTTTTGGGTTGTGGGTGCTACTGTATTTTTGGAGTAGTCTAAAGTGCTTATGCTTCTTTTACCATGCCTGTTCAGAAATGTATTCTACTGGTTGAAACTGATTGTATTGTTCTTTTGGTTGCAACTTTAGCTTGGAAAGAGAAGAAGCAGAAGATTTGATTAAGCGACATGGAGGTCGTATTACTGGATCTGTCAGCAAGAAAACGGTCATTTTATACTTTTGTCCTGTATTTTGTCAGTCTTCATCTGACATTGTGGCATTGTATTGACACTATCCATTTGCAGAGTTATCTTTTATGCGATGAGGATGTTGAGGGACGGAAATCCTCCAAAGCCAAAGAACTTGGGTAAGTTATCAGATAAATTTGTTATCATTCATGTTCTTTGTTAATTTTGGTCAATTCCTGATTTTGATTCCTTATACAGAACACCTTTCCTTACCGAGGATGGACTCTTTGATATGATCCGGTCATCAAAACCTGCAAAAAATCCAGCTCATGGAGAGTGTAAAGCACCCATAGGGAAAGTTACAACTCCGGTGAAGAAAAGCCCTCAGAAATCTGGAGCTAAGGGTATGCTTTGTACAATTCTGTGCTTCAGTTTTTATTATTCTACCTTTTGTTTACTCAAAATCCGTTTTTGTTGGGATGGCTTTCAGTTGTTTAGATATGTTTTTGGATGACACGGGATATGTGTTCTGTAGATCCAGAATCTGAGTCTGTAGCTTTCTTTAATGATTTTTATAAATAATAAAAAAATCATTTTTCTTTTTTTCTCTGAAGCTCAATTTCCTCAAAATGAAAAAAACCCATAATTTTTCTCCCTTTCTTGAGGGAATGCTCAAATTCTTGGACCCACCATGGGAAAAGTAATAATGGTTTGTTGCTGCGGTTATGGTTTTGTGACTTGGAGAATCTCTGGAGTACCAAACGAATTGGGCTAATTTATTGTGATTCAACAATTATTACTTTCATTGGATTTCTTCTCAACAGTTAAAAAATAGTAATTTATCCTGCAGGGAACTCTTCAACAACGGGTGTAAGCCACAAAGTGCTGGCTGCAAGTGCTCGCTCTGTGAAGCCGAAAGATGAACCTACTGAACGTTCTTCCCTGACTTGGACAGAGAAATATAAGCCTAAAGTTCCAAATGAAATCATTGGGAATCAGTCTCTGGTGTGTATGTTAGAAATTGACTCAGTTGTCTTTTCTGAATTTATCATGCTTGTTAAATTTTATCCAGATCTTTGTTTCAGCCCTTTAAACTGTGTCAGTTAATATAGTTCCATGCAATCATATGCAGGTTACCCAACTTCATAATTGGTTGAAAAATTGGGATGAGCAGTTCCTTGATACTGGAAATAAGGGAAAGGGCAAAAAGCAAAGTGATTCTAGTGTGAAAAAAGCTGTGCTGTTAAGTGGAACACCTGGTATTGGGAAAACAACATCGGCGAAGCTGGTCAGTCAGATGCTTGGTTTCCAGGCAATTGAGGTGTGATGATAATTCTGTTTTTAATTGCTGCAAATTTATTCTTAGGGCTTACAAGCTTATCTTCTGAGTTTCCTACATGCTCATTCTTTGTGTATTAATTAGGTAAATGCCAGTGACTCTCGCGGGAAGGCAGATTCTAAGATAAACAATGGAATTGGCGGAAGAAATGCAAATTGTATAAAGGAACTTGTCAACAATGATGCTTTTAAAGTGGATAGGTCGGGATTTCACAGCAATTGTGTAGTGTTGATTTAAATCTCAATTTGCTACTGCAGTTAATTGGTAATGCACTTGTAGGTCAAAGCATCCAAAAACAGTTCTGATCATGGACGAGGTAGATGGAATGTCTGCAGGAGATAGAGGCGGAGTTGCTGATCTTATTGCTAGCATAAAGATCTCCAAAATCCCTATTATCTGCATCTGCAATGATCGCTACAGTCAGAAACTAAAAAGTCTCGTGAATTATTGCATGCTTCTCAGTTACCGGAAACCAACAAAACAGCAGGTCTCTATTTATTATTTTTACCTTTTAGTTTTCACCATTGTGAAGCTGTTAGTGTCGGATTTTCTATTTCATTTTCAATGGTAGTGTCATTAAAGCAACTGTTGTGCTTAAACTTAAGTTTTCGTTTGTGCTTAAACTTAAGTTTTCGTTTGTGCTGTCTAGAATTGTTTTTGTCACACTCATGTCTGTGTGAGAACTTTTATTATTCACTGTAGTATTAACAACAACAGTATCTGTGGCTCAGATTCATTCCTTGTTTCCTGTCTTCCGAATGATTGATGCAGAATGTGAGATAATTATAACTGCTAATGGTTGTTAGCAAGGAGGCTACTCATTGGAAATGAATAAAGCTTTCTATGTTGACACTTTTTTATCTTTATGAACTGAGGCTTCTGTTCTCCATATACTTGGGGAGACAGATTTGAAGAAGTTTTAGTGTGTTCTTGTGGCATGCTTGTTAGTGTTTGTTTATGGATGCTTGTATTTGGATATCTTTAAGGAGTAATTAGTGCTATGGAGTATGGACAATGATCT
Organism: Viola pubescens var. scabriuscula; assembly: GCA_002752925.1. Lineage (NCBI taxonomy): Eukaryota > Viridiplantae > Streptophyta > Magnoliopsida > Malpighiales > Violaceae > Viola > Viola pubescens. The sequence continues at coordinate 6,622 of NBIL01118988.1, read as the reverse complement.
AATTTTTAATTTCTCCTGCAAGTCTATTAGTTCGCAACTACGAGGTTACTGGCTTGTATCACTTATGAAAACTGTGCCTCAACTTCACTCTAATTTGCTTGTTGACTTGTGCCTCACTATTTCACCCATGTATGCTTTCATACAGATGCATCTATGTATGGATGTGTTGTATATGCCCACTAGATGTGCTACTATGTGCCGTGATTGTCTTTATTTACGAAACTATCAATGCTGAGTATTTGATTATTAATGCTTGATTCGGTATGTGGCAGATGGCAAAGCGATTAATGCAAATTGCAACCGCTGAAGGTCTTCAAGTCAATGAGGTAAATGTGCCTCCTCTCTTATGTTTGTCAGTATACTTCTTAATTTGGATTTTGGACCTTGTGCTGGTCTTCCTGTGGAAGTTCTCAGGTGATGGTGTAACACAACCACTTGTGTCTTTGGAGCCTAGACTACAGATTGATGTTTAAAATCTTAAAGTTGGCCCTGTGGATGCGACAACCAACATTAATAAAAACAATATTGTGGCAAGCTACGTCTGCATGACTTGTTCCTCTAGCTGTTAAATCATGGTGTGATTTTGAACTGCCAAACATTTTTCCTGAAGTAATTTTTTGTTCCTGTTAATTTGGAATAGTTCTTGATAAAAATCGGGGATTTTCTTATCTGTCCTCTTCTATATTGTTAAATTAATTTTGACAAGAGTATACTATGTCATATGTTTCATTTCTGAGCTCTTTTTTTTGTTCTTCTTTGTGAATTGTTAGTGTTTGGTATGACAGCATTTTCATGAATATTATATGGCAAAAAACTAGATGAACTTCTCTTTCCTTGTTAGATTGCTCTTGAAGAACTTGCAGATAGAGTGAATGGGGATATGCGTATGGCACTTAACCAGCTGCAGTATATGAGTCTCTCCAAGTCTGTTATTAAGTATGATGATGTACGAGAGCGCCTTCTAACCAGCGGGAAGGACGAAGATATCTCACCATTCACAGCTGTTGACACGTATGAATTTCATAGTCTCATTTTGTTTCAGAATGCTTCATTCCAGTACTGTCTCCTTCAAAGGCTGTGGTTCCCTCTTCTTGGTGTCACCCTCTGTGCTCTCCTAAAAAGAGATCATACCATCATGTCTCTTATCCCCATTTTGTCCTTGTTTATTAACTTGCTGCAATATTATGATCATATAGTGTTCGAAGTTGTCAAGTTGGCTCAAACTTGGGAAGACCTGGTTGGTTGTGGAAAATGGGGGTATCTTCAGATGAATTTTATAATTATGAAATAGTTTTATTGTTGTGAAAAATGGATTGTATGCCATGTATCATTAAAATAAAGGTCGATAGATATCATCATACATATGCGGTGTAATCTGGTTGACATTATGTTCCTGCTTTTCACTTATTTATTTTTTGTTACTTTGTGTTTTTCTGTAAACATGACTGCATGTGATAATCAATGACACAAATGTGGAAAGTGCTTAATTAATGTTTTGTGATAGCATTGTGTCAGTTTTTCTCATAGTCATCCTTTGTGGTTGTAGGCTGTTTGGCTACAAGGGAGGGAAATTGAGAATGGATGAGCGTATTGACCTCAGCATGAGTGATCCTGATTTAGTCCCTCTTATTGTTCAGGTTCTTTTTCTCGGTTGCATGCATGTGTTTTTCTGGCAGTTATCATACCTCATAAACATCTTAGACCCTAGTATGGTCATTTTGGCTAAAATGGACCCCCAAATTGTGGTCCCTGAGACTTTGAGCCTTAAGGCCTTTCACACAGAAGCATGCACTCACTTCATCCCTAGTTATGTTTTATGAAAAGTTGCCATCTGAAGGAAAAAGTCTGCTATTTTAAATTTCAGCTTGGCATTCTGAAGGGAAAAAATAGCAATCATGTTATAATGACAATGAATCATGAGATCCTCTGGCTAGGGTTATTGTAATTGATGAGATCTTGAATTATAGCAACCATGCTTTTCAATCAAGTTTTTTATGCTGCATCATGCTGCATCATGCTTTCTCCTGGAAAAGCTTGGAAACGTTTAAAACTACATGATAAGGCCTAAAGGATGTTACTTCATAAATAAAATGTTGACTATATCTAGAATTCGTAGCTTAACAACCATATATTACTATATTATATTTTATGCTAAAAGCTGGTTTTATTATTTGGTAGGAAAATTATATTAATTATCGGCCAAGTTCACTTGGTAAGGATGACAATGGGTTGAAACGTATGAGCTTGCTTGCCCGTGCTGCTGAATCTATTGCTGATGGAGATATAGTAAATGTTCAGATCCGAAGATATAGACAATGGCAACTTTCCCAAGCTGGTTCACTTTCTTCCTGTATTATCCCGTATGTCTCTCCATATGGCTCTGAAAATATCTAAGGGGGTTTATAAACGGATTCATTTAACTCTCAAGTGCTCTTCTGATCTGAGTTTTTCTTACCCAGTGCCGCGTTGCTGCATGGACAAAGGGAGATACTTGAACCGGTAATGAATGCTTATATCTGGGTGTTCTCAATCTTTTTTCAGTTCTATTATAGGGAAGGATTATCAGTGAATAGATACCTCTAGATTGAAATTTTAAAGTATGTATTCATTCTGTTGAGGAGCATCAATTAAAGTATGTTGGTAGGGACAATACACACCTTGGACATATTATGGTGCCTTCTATTCTGGCTTTTAGAAGGCCTGCAGGTGATCGAATAAATATTATGGCTGTTGCTGATTTGGTTTGTTAAGAACACAAATAATCGTGCATCTATTATTGGAGCCATTATATTAACTAGGTGACTCTTATAATTTATTTTGCTTGAAAGAACACTAAATTGAGAGTTTTAAGTGTATCAACAAATTATGTAAACCAATTTTTAGTGGACCATGTATGAATGTTACTAGGAATAGAATTTCACCTCTTGCAGCCAAAATCACTATTGTAGGATGAATTGGTTTGGTAGTTTCCTTTTTTCCCCTTTTATCCCCACATGTTGAGAAAGTATAAATTGATTGCCTATCAGTTATGTGAGCCTTAGAAATGAAATCCGCTTGGCTTTGTTCTTTCTGGAATCTCCTTGTATTTTCAAAGGTCATATTGTTTGTGGTGACCATATATTTCTCTCTTTTAACTGTTGCATCTTTTCGCCATGATATGCCTTGTCTCTTTCAAGTTTGTGGCTCATTTGCTTATTGTCAGTTGGTATTTTGGTTAGCTTGACTAAACTTTTGTGAAATTGGCTACATTTGCAAACATGAAGAAGGGGGCTTTGCATTCTGTGTCACCCTTATGACCTCTTATTGTGTTGCCCTGCTTTCCCCCCCTAAATTGCCATGTTCCATTTGGGTGTCTATATTAATTGTTGAATGCTTGGATTTGACAAACTTGCAGTTCATGGCATACTTGCAGTTCTTTTTATTGGCCATGCTCTTATTGGATGTACTCAACTTTGCAGGGAGAACGAAATTTTAACAGATTTGGTGGATGGCTGGGAAAGAACTCAACAACAGGCAAAAATTTGAGGCTTTTGGAGGATTTACACGTTCATCTTCTTGCTTCTCGTGAATCAAATTTGGGAAGGTAGTGGTGCTTGTACCTAAACTTATATTATCCATCTCAGTTAATGATAGATGTTTAAAGTTCCTTTGGATTACTATTGTTTGGAGTTCTTTGTTATAGGGTTCAGACAGTCAGATTAGTTATGGTCTATTCACCTGTTCATGGTTTAATAGATGTATTTCAATGGCTCGGTGACCACTATTTTTGGTATACAGTTTGAAATTTATATCTCAAATTCAATAGCTTGTTTAATCTCTACTTGTGGTGTATTAACTAATTCTTGGTTTTAAATCTGTATTTCAATTCCTTCTTTAATCTCTATGCGCTCTCTTTGAGGCCTGCTTAATTTCCCTTGTATTATTGCTTGCAGACAGACTCTTCGACTAGAATATCTTACTCTTCTTCTGAAACAATTGACTGATCCTCTTCGGTTGCTGCCTAAGGTTTGAATCCAATACTTGACTATAAAAAAATTTCCTGTGTGAAAATAGTTTATCGTAGTTGAAAGCAAGTTGCATTTGTCTGGGGTTATCAGACAAGGCTTAGGTCCAAAAAGTGCCAGCACACTCATGAGGCAAGGTTTTCTTTTCTCTTTTTTGGTTCACAAAGTAAACAGTCATACAATTCCTGATTGTTTTTTGAGTTATTTCTTACAAAACACTGGTTTAACATATTTCTTGTTTTGGAAATGAACCAATTTGTATAACTTGTTATACCACAGACACAGCAATAGTTTTGAGTTTCATGGTTTGACCCTTTTGAAGATTTTACCTTTTCACTTGGGCAAGCAGCTTTCTGCATCATTGTTTGTTGGCAAATAGCACCTTTTTCCTAGAAAAAATGGGACAATTGATCTCTTGGGTGTGCCTTTAACCGGCTAACTACAAAAGAAACATTTTGAGGGTACAGTTACCTAAATAAATTTTAATTTTTATTCTGCCGAATAAATGAACAGGATGAAGCTGTTCAGAAAGTGGTGGAGTTCATGAATGTTTATTCAATAAGTCAGGAGGACATGGATACAATTGTCGAGTTATCAAAGTTTCAGGTAGCTAGCCTACTTTATACCAACTATTGGTATTCCAGTAAGTCTCATATTTTAATGCTCGTGATTGCTTATTTCATCAGGGCCACGCAAACCCACTGGAGGGCATACCATCAGTTGTCAAAGCAGCCTTGACAAGAGCATATAAAGAAGGAAGCAAGTCAAGGATGGCGCGTTCTGCAGATTTGGTGACAATTCCTGGAATGAAAAAGGCCCCTAAGAAGCGTATAGCTGCAATGCTAGAACCCTCAGGTGATGGTTTGGAAGAGGTGAATGGTGACAAATTGGCAGAAAGTGAAGAAGAAAACTCTTCTGACACCGAAGATGGGGGTAAATTTTAGAACTGTTTTAAGTCTCATTTATAAAGTTTGACTAGGCATTTATTCTATGGAGATTATTTATTTCTTTTTTTGCATACACACACTATTGTTGTGAGAGGTGTGTGCTTTGCCAGCATCTGTTTGGCTTGGCCTGGCTAGAAGCATGCTGTGTGACAGTAGACTAGGATTTGCATAACTATTACTAGAGTTCCCCTAAGACATGGACATTGTTTGGCTTGGAGGATAAGTCAGCACATGTCGGAGCTAGTCTGTCTAGCTTACATTTCTTGACCTTGCCTGATTTTTGAGTATATTCGCCCGTTTACATGCAATTTCTCTACCCAGAATGGTGGAGCACTGCTTGCATTTCACTACTCATCCTGTGTTTGTGCAAAGCAGCAGTGCATTAAGCTACAGAAGTTTTAATGAAAAAGAAGCACTTGAACATAATTATTTTTTGAACGCATGCTTCAACCATTTAGAGAAGTAGATTGTGTATTTGATTCTTACCTAATATGTTTAGGCCCCTGTCTTAGATTTTCCTTTTTTTCTTTCTTGCCTCATCTCAGGTGGAACTGCTGCCGAGAAGCTAAAGTCTGAACTTGAAAGTTTGAATTCAAAAGGTTGGTGATGTTTTCTTGTGCGCTATTTCTATGTTTGATTTTTCATTATGAGATTCAATTTTTTTTTCCGCATCACTTGATAATTCAATAGTCAATGGGTTCTGCTTATCCGTGAAGATGTTTTCATCACCTTTTTAACCGCCTGAACAGTAGATTGATGAAATCATGTTTCTTGCGAAATATTCATACAGGGATCGAAGTGGATTTTCCTAATGGCCTAGGTAGTTCAAATGGTAAGCCTACAACCAAAGGTAGAGGAAGAGGTGGTTCTGCATCTGCGGAAAAGAAGCCTGCAGGTCGAGGAAGAGGTGGTTTGGGATCTTCAGCTGCAAAGCGAAAGAGATGAGATGGCTGGAAGACATTTGTAATGATATTTGATTGTTCTGACCTATTAAGTATGGCTTTTGTTTGCTTCACAATTCGGTTGAGTTGGTAGGCAAATGTTGTTACTCTTTTGTTTGTTTGAAGGCCTCTTTCCCCAAGGTTTCAAGTTTTGTAGGATAGTTCTTGTACATCTTTTTGGATGGGGGTGGCTTCTTACAAATGTGCAGTTAACTTTTCTTACAGTTGCAGATAAGTCGTTAGTAGATCGGAACACATCTTTCTGGATCAGAATTCTGGTTTACCCTTTATTAGATCTTTTTAACAGACAAGTAATTCGTAGTTTCTTTGGTTTTGGACGCCCTCTTGGTCACCTTTTCTGAACTTGCCGGAACTCGTAAACTATTTCCGTGCTTCAAAAGGGTTTTTAGTTGAAAGTACCCATGTACTATAGTCGAAAAGCAGACTGCACCCCTAGACTAAAAAACGTTTAATACATCTCCCCTGTACTACGTTGACCGTGCAAAAGGGGGTCTCTGTCCAGTTTGACTAACGAATCCGGTAACTTGACCTACTGCAGCCGGTTTCCTTCATTTTGTTTGCAGGTCACCATGTAATTAATTAAAGAGTTAATTGTACAAAGGTCCCCTGTACTATACTCAAAAAACAAACCTCCCCTAACCTTTAAACGTAAGCAAACACCTCCCCTGTACTATTTTTTCGCTACATCCGTTAACCATCCGTCACAAAT